>JAAGNO010028561.1:3286-38231 GCA_033439905.1 Ceryle rudis | reverse complement strand
CAGGAAACAATGCTATGTTGTGGGGTTTTGTTTGCAGCGAATGCGATCCTGTGGAGTGCATTTCAGATAGGTCTACAATTCAAGAACCTTGGTTACGCCCAACTAAACTTTCTTTCGGCACGTTGGTGGCCGCGGCTGGCGGGACGTCTCCGGGGCTGGCGAGCTGGGCCGAACAGCGGCTTCGGAGCGCTGCCGCCGCTCCCCGCGAGCCTCTGCTCCGGCCGCCGGACCCGGGCGGTCCGCTCGGCATCGGGGAGCGGGGCAGGGCGGGAAAACGGGACTTCAGGGGAGCGGCGCGAAGGCTGGACCAAAGCAGCGGAAAGTTCGCTATCTCCGCGGGACAGTTGTTCCTGTTCACGCAGCGCGAGTGGAGTCCGCGTACACTGCAGCAACGCGCGATGGGGTTTGGCGGCTCCCCTCTAGTGGAAGGGAAGCACACAGATAATTCGGTGCAGATTTCGGGTTACGAAGTTTTCGCTGACTTTAAGCGTTTTTCCGTTTTAGTCAAGCTGAAGTTTTAATAAGCGAGTCGGTCTCTCTCACTGGTAGGTTTTTTCAGTCTGTAATGTCCAGCTTACACCCGGGAGATGAAGTGCCAGAGACCAGACAGGCAGCTTTCACTAACATGGGTTGCCTGAGTATTGAATCTTAAGAGGGCAGCTCCTTGTTTGGACATCTCTAGGAAGCACCGTGCACCGCTGTCCTTTCCTCAGCAAGCAAACCCAGGGCTTGCTCCTACGTAGAAACCTGCGGTTCAGCCTCTCCATTTCTTAGCAGAAATACTTTGTTCCCATGGTGCAGGAAGGTAGTTGGTTGTTAGGTTGCTTTGTTTTTTTTTTATGTTTGGTTGGTTTGTTTCTTTGTTTTGGTTTGGTTTTTTCCCCCCACCACCTGGGGGGTGATCAGTAGTTACTGCATTTGAATGTCTTAGAAGAATCTTCTGGCTTGATACAGGGCTGTGAAGAAAACCACCGAATAGCTGTAAAATACACACTACATTTTCTTAGAGTTTTCTCTAGGAACTTTGGAAGTAAACAGCTATGGTTGGCTAATATCCATCAAAAATGAAAAAGTAGCTTCACTTGCTTTCAGACTCTGTACGTACAGTGCTGGTATGTTAAGCCTTCTTGCCTGTCTGAGCAGATGGGTATTTTATGTCAAATAAAATAGTCTGTAGGTAATGACTCTTCCATCCAGACGGGCTCTCCTGTTTGGATTTTGGAGGACTTGCTGTCCAGGCAGGGCAGGGTAGTTCAAGGAAAGAGCTGTGAGGCTGGACCACCAGGACTGAGCTAGCAGGTGGCTGCAGCATGGACAGGCAGGAACCCCCGCGGGTGGTGGGGAACTGCTGGGCATGAGTTTCACTGACGGGAGAAACTGGAATTGCAGTTCACTGGGGAGTCCAGCTACTTTTTAGTGAGAGAGCATGTGACAAATTAAATGCCATGCTAAGGATTGCAGCTGGGGTACAGGTACTTACTGCAGCTGGCAAAAGCAAAGTGGGAGTGGAAACAAAGGTGTATGGAAAACATGTTCACCAGAAGCTCATGTGAGTTTATTCGGTCTAAATGTAAGGACTTGGAGACCTTTGCTTCCCTCTGTGAACTTGTAGAATAAAGTCGGAGACTAGGCTGTTGGGATACCTGGGTGAAGAATCATCCTCCATACCGAGTAAAGGTCTGTGCAGATTTTCTCGTGTGAGCTGCATGGCTGACATGGATGTTACCAAGTCAGCTCTCTGCCCAGCCAGGAAGCCAGGAATTGCTCTGCTGCTGATAGCCATCAACATTAAATCACGGTGAAGTGCAGCAATATCACAAAAGCTCTTGATGAGGTGATCACTTTCTTGTTAGTATGCTCATTTGGAAAGGGAAGCGGTCTGTGACAATCAGTTAAAATAAAATAAGCATACTATCAGTACACAAGACACTACTGGTGGTGTACTCTTTATTTGTGGTCTCTGGAAGGACTTACGTTATAAGCATCCAAATAGTGTTGGTTTATGCTGTGGATCTGCCAGTGGGGAAAGCCAGTGTATTCTGTTTGCTTACACGGATTTCAAACCTTGTTAATAAAGGAAGTTGTTCAACAGACGTGAGCAGGTCAAGACCAAAGGCTGCTGCAATATCATTCCCTTTGACAAGGGTTCTGTCTTAATTCTTAGATGCTGTAGTTACTGTTTCTGGACAACACTGCTTAAATGAACATCTTCTCCCTGTTTTCAGTTAGTGCACTCTGCACCCCTTGATTTATTAGCATCTCTCGCTTCACGGTTCCCTTGTATCTTTCTCTTACTTCCACTGTCATGGCTTTTCTTTTATTGTCTTGTTTTTCTCAAGGTTGTTTCCCATCTTGGGTTTGATGTTCCTACAATAATTAGAAGAATATTTACTGATGAGGCCCACATGGGTGTTTAGAGGAGCAAGACTTCCCTCCACTTTTGCTGAGTGTATTAGTTGTAGCCTGTCTCCTTTCATAATGCTGTATCCCTGTCCATTTAAAAATGAGCCAGATGGCAGCAGAAGGAGACTCTTCCCTTTTCACCTCAGTGGTTTGCATATACTTTGGTTTTCCATTTACACCTCACGTACCGTTTGTGTTTTGAGCATAATGTAAGACATGGCACCACCACATAAATCAGTACAAGGATGTGTTTGATTAAAGAGATAAGTAGGTCTCTGGGGACAAGATCTTTTATATTGCTAGCTGGCAGGTGTACTTTCCAGGTCCTGCTGCCGTGTTCCTGTTGAAAGAAGACCCAGCAGAACGAGGCACTGTGTTGTACAGGAGCTAATAAGAAAGAGATTTACTCTCGAGTGTACCAAACGCTTTATATGAAATCCATGCAATACTTCAGCACGGCCAAATTTGACAGTAGAAAGGAATGCACAGCCTTTATTGACATCAGCCTGGTCTCAGAGGGAAAGCAGGGGAAGCATAAGCACAGCACTAAGGAATTCCATTCATGGAGCTGTGTAACGTTTGTTAGGATTTGTTTGGTTTTTTGGGTGCTCAAAGCAAACCAGTGATCTTTGTGATGGGGTCTCAGTCTAGGCCATTTTTTTTTTGAGAGCTCTACTGTTTTGGAGGGGGGGACAATTTTGTAAACTGTATCTCAGTATGTCAGGTGATTCATTCATGACTTCATTAGGAAGATAAGCATCTTAATTTTTAGAAAATAGATCTTGCTGGGTGGGATTCAAGAGAAAACCTGATGGCCTGAATTCATCCTTCAAAAGAATTATTATTTCTTCACTGAATGGGGAAAATGTAATTACGCCTTTTTATTTTGCCTATGAAGTTTCCTGGGCAGGTTTAATGATGGTATGTGCATGCCAGGTGAAGCCTCATAATTTGGGTGTGACCTTAAAATACAACCCTCTGGCTCTGTAGATGTTCACAGGAGTCTGTAGGTGGGGCAGAAAGTGGACTGACTCAAACACCCCTTAGAGATGGCTATAGGATATATATATTTATGGTTTACTTCACGGATTCTTGAACAGCACACTGTGTTTGGAATTGCACAGCAAACAGCTAAGGTGGGCAGTATGGACAGTCCCTCAGGTGTTTAATGCAGGCGTTACGTGTTTTGAAAGACATCACAATTAGGGCCTTCTTCCAGGCAGAAAGTCCCAGCTATCCATGCTGAGATCGATGTGCAGGCATTCTGGAGACTCCTCTGGTCTCTGAGGCTGGCAGTTCTCAAACCATGGAAGCAACAAACCCGCCCCTTAATTCAACTGCAGAAACAGACCCAGGTCTAGAGGCTGTGAGAGAGTTTAATGTAGAGCTGAAGAGAGCTGGCCGAGCCTGCCCATTTACCACAGGCCAGCGTGCTCGATGGGGCCTTTACCTGGCACTGGGTAGTATGGGGACATAGCTCCGCGGTGACCCAAACACTTTGGTCAGCCAGCTGGGTCAAGATGGAGCTGCAGGGTAAAGCAAAGCTGGTGCAGATAGCAGCAGGAGGTGCCTGGGCTCTGTTTCCATAGAGCAGCCAGAGTGTACAGAGAAGAGCGACTACTGTGCGATGAAACAAGTGTGGGAAATCCTTCTAGTTGAACTGGTAAAGGTCACATGGCAACCTTTAAATTTTACTTTAATTGCACCCATTACAAATTAGAATGTAAAAGTGACATTCTGAAGGTAGGGTGAGTATTAAATCAAATCATGTGCTACAGCATTGTTGTGAAACAAAATAGCAGTAGTTGTGGAAGAGTTTGCTCTTTATTTTATAGCCAACTGTCATACTGTCAATAGAGCTGTATTTTCACACTCTTGATAGATGATGTGTGAACTCTGAAATAACTAAAACCAAAATTTCTCAATATAGAGCTAGTCAAAGCCAAATCAAAACAAGCAGTTTGAAAATTTTACAGCAGTGAATGTAACACAGTTAATTGCTCGCCATTTCCACAGAGCATCTGCCAAAGTTAATATCAGCTTTCATTTCTCCTGAATTAAACGCATTGCTTTCAATCTGGAAAGACAGACATTTTTTGCCTTTGTTTGCTGGTTAATTAGGTGGAACAACATAAATCACTTGAGCTGTTTTGTTGTATCTGGAACAATCTCTGGATAAGCAGCAGTCTATAGTCAGTAGAGCCCAGGGTTTGGGATTTGCTCTCAGAACTGTATTACCGTCTAGAGCTAATGCTGCAGGTGTGGTGTTTGGGGTTTTTTTTGTTTTTTGTTTTTTTCTTTCCATTGCATCAGGCTGAGGACACATTTAATCTGTCAGCCTGATGAAAAGGTTTTGGTATTACACGTAGTCTGTCCCTCCCTGCCCTGCCGAGGTATTGAATGGGGACAACCTTGACACCAAAACATGGGCACAAAGTGATTGAGCAGGGGTGAGGCCAGGCCGCACCTCAGTTCAGTTATTTGCTTCAGAAGCAGGTTCCCAGGAGGCTTCTCATAGCTCAAATAGCTTCTTGGTACACCCCCATGTCATAGTTCCAGCTCTATGGAACGGTCGTCTGACTGCCTGAGCCAGTGGCAGGGCCGTGCCAGCAGGCTGCAGAGAGTTCCGTGCTTCCGGCCACCGCTCTTGAGTGCTGGGAGGCAATGGTGACCCTTAGGTCATCCTCAAGAAAGGGGGACAGGCCTTACTCACCCTTTGTAGCTTTACTGCCCCGCTGGGAAATTAATCCTCCCTTAAAGCTGTTTGTGTGTCGTCGGTCCCAGGATCACCGCTTGTATTACTCCACTGTACAGATCGACAGTTGGCATTGCTCCAGGAGAGGATTCAGCAGAGTGACAAGGGCGTGGGTACCATGCAGAAGCATGTTGCAAAACATTTGGAGACCTCAGAGAAACTGTTGGGATAGCCTTCTGAGGAGTGCACAGCTTGAGGGGTCTCTCAGGTCACCAGATCTGCAGCCTTGCTAGCACAGTCAACCGGATGACATAACACCTTTTTGTGGAGGCGGGTCTTTTTGTCCTGCCTGTGGTGATGGTGAGGTTAAACCGTGCCAGAACCTGACAGCTCTAAGAGTTTTAATTTCCATCCTAAATTTGCACACAGCTGATTTATAGCCGTTTATTTTCATCTTTAGGTTAAAGAGTTCTTTTTCCTTCCCTATCTTTGCTTTGACGTACATCCCCAGTCTGTCTTCATCTTTGAAAATGAACAAGTCAGAACGAGAAGTTCTTGTCTTGTTTAGCTTAGGAAAAACAACCTTCTAGTACTTTTAGACCACCTTGATTGTTAAGAAGGTTTTAATGTTACCACAACTTTTGTTTACACTGAAGTGGTATCTGGTGCACAACTTAATGCATACTGGCTGAGCAGAGAGGATGCACTGAACACCTGAAAGGATGTCTGCTTTTTTCAATTTCTAGGCATACAACTAAGCTCTACCGATACATACTTCAAGTTACAAACATTTTGTAGCATGTCCTGCAGATGCCTCGGTGAAAGCTGAGAGAACACGTTTATGTTTTGTAAGAAACCAGAAACTACAGTGTACAAGCAGTTCCTTCTTTCAAAGTACTGATGAGTTTTCTAAAACAATATGTACCCTTTGAGGACTGATCTCTTGAGCAGATTGCTTCCACAGAGTATCTTTCGTTAAAGGCTGGGTTTTGGTATATTTTTTCTAAAGGCATGTGTCTCTCAGCATAAACTGAAGGTGGATGAGCCGAAGGTGGAGGGCACAAGCAATGGCTATGATGGGAATTGGAGATGACTTGTAACCATTTCAGGTATTATTTTGTAATAAGGCAGGGTACTTCACACCACCAGGGGTTGTGTTGGGATTTAGAAGCAGACATAGGACAGGTAAAAGTAGTTACAAGGAGAAGTGCTTTGGAAAAAAGAAGAATTTATATAAAAGGTTTACATCAGAGAAGATGCTGGTTTGTGCTGCTGGGGGAGGACAAACACTGTCTTTCTGCCAAACACACAGAAACCTCTAAAGGGCAGTTGTGAAAGATGAAGGCTTAAAGACTTATTCAAATACGTCTGTAGTTGAGGGCCTGTCAGTGTAAGTAGCTGGCTTCTGTACCTGCTAAATTGTCTTCTCAGCATATAGTGGCTGTTACGTTCTGTTCCAGGTTTTGCTGGTGTATTTGAATATATTGATCTTGAATCTTTAAGCTTGAGGATATTTCTTAGAATTTTCAGGTAAGATGTCATAAGGCTCATTTTCCCTGTAAGTGCCACTTTCCACTTTCCCACCCTGCAACAGGGCATTGTCTTCGTGTTTTCCCATAGGCCCTTCCTGTTCTCTTCTGCTCGGTCTGCCCACAAAGGCTTCATGGCACAGTGACTTCCCTCTGCAGTGCACACAGCAGGGCCATAGTGAAAGGAGTGGTAGGGCAAGTCCAAACCCAGTCCAAACTTGTTTGCAAATAAATGACTGACGGTGCTACACAAGTGGCAGCAATGCTGGCATCCGTAGGTCGAAACTTTATTAAAAGCATTCCTGAAACGTTAGAACCATCAGCTGCTTTGAGTCTCAGCACTCAAAGTTAGCACTTCGCATCTTTGCTGCATTTTTTTTTTTCTTGTTTTTGTCTGGATAGCAGAGTTACAATTTCCCAAACTTTGGAGTTCTGACTTAATAGCATAGATCAGATGAGGAGGACAGGGTGAGAAGGAACAGAGGAAGTGCCAGGCCTAACTGTAAGCACAGTCTATGCTATTTTTGCTACCTAGACATGGTTTCAGAGGAGGAGCTGAGACTTAGTATTTAGGAAATGGATTCAGAAAGAACTGAAAGGGTGCTTCAGTGTCCGCTCACACACAGGTGATAGGTAGGCCAAGAACATGAGCTTATTCACTGTTGCTTAGGCAGTCCCACCGGTACCAACAGGATGGACAAACTTGCAACTGCCATAATAATAAAAGGCTTTATTAAGTTATAGGTGCGCGTTTATATTAATCTTGGTGCACGTAAAAACCAGACCTCAGGGCTTTGGTTGCAAGGCAAGATTTTCTGAAAGAAGATGGATAAAAATGAGGTCATACCATATCTTGCCAGTTTGTCTCCAAGCCTCTGTATTTCACTAGCAAAATACAACAAGCCGAATGCTTTAACTGTCCTGAAAGTTGCTGGGTCTTAAACCAGGCTGCTGCAAGGGCACCAACAAACAGATCTGGCAGAATGACCCTGCTTTCGTTTCCTGACATTAAGTTAAAAAAGTATTAAAAAAGTATAAATGCTCTAATTCAAATAGTGCTCTAGAAAATACTGTGAATTCATTTTTGCTGGTTTGATTTTTTTCCCCCTACACACAGTGATTGTGTGCAGGGAACACAGTTTCATTTCCTTCTGATTTCCTTGCTTTGTGATGAAGGACTTTGAAAAGCAGCTAGAAGTGTAAGTGAGAAGCTCTCTTCCTTCCACATCAAATAGGCAGCACAAAGAGCTATGGTCTTGAGTGTGTTCTTAACTGATTGCTTGTAAGCAAAAAGAGCTGATGGTGTCTATGCCATCCAGGGGCTGACAGTACACTCATCCCTCTTGATTCCAAGTCCAGCATCAAGCAGGGGCCTAAAATGTTCTTTCTTGAAGAGTGTACGTTGTTCTTCATGCTTAGCTTCATAACTGGAAAAAATTGGGCGGGAGCTCGTCTGCTGTGTAGACTCCTACTCTCAGTTTGCACTTCCCTCCCAGGTTGCCATTCGATATTGTAGAGATCTAGCCAGAGCCAGCCAGCACTTCTTGGAGATTTGTTAGCTGGCTAAGGAGATGGCTGGCTGAAAGTGGGCATACTATTTGTGTATTGACTGTTAGCTTTGTAATACCTGAGCATGAAAACAGGTCAGAATTTGAATCGACACCTGAACATGAAGAGTCGATTGGCTAGGGTCCAGTTTGAGAGTATATTTGATTCCCTGAACACAGAGAATACACGAGCCTAAATTCAGGGACTTTGATACCTGTTGGTAGATCTATATTCTTAATTATTGAATTACGAGTAAGGATTTAATAAATGAGAGAATTCTTCTGTGTAGTTTGTACACCTGCGAGCCGTAACAGTAGCACATCAGCTCATGCACCAGAGAACTATCAGTATGTTTTCCAGGAATTGCTGACAATAAAACCTTCGCATGCTGTTTTTAAATTTACATGCAATGTTATCTTCAACTTTAGCACTCCTGTCCTGTGAAATCTCTAAAGGCTGTGTCCTCAAAGTAAGGCTGTCATCTAAAATAGAACTAAATTGCTTTAGTTGTGCTTTCTTTTCCAATATCCATTGATGACACAGGAAAAAAATAAGAAAGAAGAGTACAAGGATGTGCTTGTCTTTTCCAGACTTCTTGCACAATAAAAGATTCTTCTGTAGCTGACATGGAAAGGATCCAAAGGTGCCAGAGCTGGGGAATGTGCACAGCAACACGGCGGGATGCACAGAAACCCTGGAGACAGTGGGGACGGGCTGGTGCGCTGCGCACCCGAGTCAGGCCAGCCTTGTGCTGCAGGTTAAACCTGCAGCAACAGAAAGCGACAGATGAGCGATCCAGTGGAGGTGGCTCGAATGATGGACTAATGTTCAGATATCCCAGGCTGTGAATAGGGTCAGAACAACAGTCAGCTTGGAGAATAAGAGTTTGAATATTATCTACCTTGTTCTAAGGAATACCACTCAGTAATTATGCCTTGTAATGTTGGTGTTCCCAACTGTTAAATTAACTCAGGCAGAAGGAATAATGAAATTGGAGTAAATTGTTTCAACTGGTATAATTATTCCCTTGGTGTTAAATTTCCTGATTTTCTTGTCCTTTATGTTGTTTGATATTTAGGCGTTAGAGGATTGTCGAAATCCTCAAAGCTTTTGCTAGTTTGGGAGAAACTCTGCTGTCTGAACTGACTTCAGTTTTGGTTCCAGTTCTCAGAACCATACAGAGAAGCCAGAACCATTCACATTTGGTAAAACAAAAAAAAAAAAAGGGTTCTCAGTATCGCTCTGTTCCTTATAAACAAGGGATTATCATGCAGACAAAACATGAACCAACTCCTGAGTTCTCTGTCATGAGGCACCATGAGATGTGGCACAAGAACTCTGAGCAAAATAAAGTGATTATCATGTAAATCCAAACATCTTATGATGCATCACAAGATGACAGACTTCTCATGCCACCAGTATACAAGCTTTTTCTTCTAATTTCACATATATAGACTTAATTATAGCACCGAGGGGCAGAAGAATTGATAATTAAGAAGGCTTGCTTTGATTCAGTGTTACACCAGTGACCTCAAGAAAGTTCAGCTGAATCAAGTGCTTATTGATGGTCCAAAGACCTGCTGTTCTAGTTGCAGAAAAATCTCAGTGCAGAAAGCTGCAGGTATGGGAACTCGTTTAGCAGGATCCTCTGCCCTTACTTTTGGGTGTGCCTTTTCAGCGCACTAAATGTGGGTGACGAGCAGTCTGCACACCTCCAGCCTTGGTCTGTACTGAGCAGGAGCTGTTCTGCGGTGCTTTCACCGTGCTTTGAGGCGTATAAATCAGATTGTCCATGTTGAGATTTTCTTCATACATCGACTTGGATGAAGATGATACAAAACACTGACTTGAGCATAGGAAGTGAGGACAGCGGACAAAACTGGAGGATAAGCTTTAGCCTTCTCAGTGCAAATGAGCACAGGATGATCATACTGTATTAGGTGCATGTTTCTCTGGTTGCAAAAATCAAGTGTGCACAAACACGAGGAACAGCCTGGAAGCAGAACTTAACCTCATGGGAAGAAATGAGAGCATGGGTTGTAGACATGACAGCTGGACTGGAAAGTAGTGATAAACCTTCCGTTAAGAACTGTCAAAGACAGAGTTTTCCTTTTTGCTTGCTTGCTGTACTAAACAGTAAGAAAAAAAATAAATCAAAATAGGCATGTTTCTTTGGACTGCTGGACATTTGAGATAAATTTTATCTTAAGGCTAACCTGAGGCTAATTTTGGGGTGAGGGTTGGAGTTTGACACAGGGAGGCAATCCAGTTTTATAACACGGTTGCTTACTATACAGAAACATTGGGAACCCTGGGATGGAGGTTTTTTTATATTGTGCAGGTCTGTGATTGTTGTACTGTTTTATCTTGTAAAAATGTACTTGTCTCTACATGTCTCGAAGATTCTCACAGAGGCCCTTAGCCGCTTCTTGGGAAGCACATCAGGCTCTTGTAACAAAAGTGGAAACTGCTGCTTCCAATGGCCTGCATTACTGAAAAGATTAAAGAGAAGTGTAACTGCTGCATTTATCCTCCCTGTGCAAAATAAGGTGGTGCTGCAGTATTACCCAGAAACAGTTCTTCTGCACTAGTTAGAAAAATCTTTGTTGTTAATATAACTGGCCTTCTGTTTGCAATGTGTTTCGTGTAAGTATCCTTCAGCTTAAACAGGATTTGTGGGAAACCTTATTACCACAGCAAAGCTCAGTACGATTCTCATCACTTACTCTTTCTGGATTCAGCGGCAGTCTTCCCTTCTAACTCGGCTGTACCTGTTCGTTTCTGCCTTACAACGTACTCTCTAAAGTGGTGTTAAATTCCAAGGCTTGCAATTGAAGAATTTACGTTGGTGTCCAAAGTCATTCTTACTATAACCCCACATTCTGGTTTTAATATCACGTGAACTAAGTCACCTTTTGTATTCTCTTTTGTCAGAGCTCTGCTGAATAGCTGCAGATTGACGGGAGAGCAGAGCTGGAAAGTACCTCTGGAGGTGTCTAATCCAGACTCTTGTTCCAAAGAGGGAGTTAGTTCAGGATGCTCTGGGCCTGGCTTCAGTCAAGTTATGAAGATGTCCAAGAATGGAGATCCCGCAGCCTCCTGGGCCCTCTTCCAGTACTCAATCACGCTCACATAGTCCAATTTTTCACAATTGGAATATTCTGTGTTGCAACTTGTGATTATTGCCTCTAGTGTTTTCATCATGTACTTCTGAGAAGGGTGGCTCCATCATCTCTATTAAAAGATAACTGCAGTGTGTCCAAAAACCTTTTCTTGTATGTGTGCGTAACAACTACTAAAAAAGTTCAAGCCACTTTGGGGAACGACGAACAGTATCTGTTGCATCATCCCAGTCTTCGTTCCCGCCTAAAGGCGGTGTACTTAAAAATCACGAACGCCTTACCTTGAGAGCGTATCAAGTGTGTATTACTTCAGATGGCAGAAAGTAAAGATTACTTTGCCCAGGAAACTTTTTTTTTTTGATCAATACATGCTTACCTATGAGACTAAAAGAGACTTCCAAGAGTCTGAAGCAGAAGAGTTGAGCAATGGTTCACTTAAGAGCAAGCCTCCTGTGAGAGCAAGAAACTTTTACATAGCAGCAGGTATTAGCGTGATAATAGGGCAGTGCTTCCAAAGCTGCAAGACAGCAACAGAAAAAATTCCTACACAATCCCCTGTCACATCACACAGGGATGGTGGCAGTTTTACTTGAAGAGTCTGATCGTTTCTATGCATCTTCTTAATACAGTTGGTTGTAGATTCCTGTTCAGTGCAATAGTACAAGGCAGTAGATTTCCAAATTTATTATGAGATTTAAAAATGTGTTTTCTGCTCTCATTAACACCCCCTTTTAAGCAGTATTTTCTTGTGGCTGCAGAAATGAAATGTAAGAGATTATAGGCTTTTCATCTAAACTGGAGTGCTGGTGGTTCTGTTGAGCGGAATTAGTTCAGCCAGGTTCCGCAGTACTGCTGGCTTGTTTGTTCTTGCAGGTACTCTCCATTCTGAAGGAGCGAGGCAAAAGCTGCTGCCTGGTGGCATGCTGTTGGTTTGTCAAGCTTCTGCAGGGGGTTTTAGCTGCTGCTGAAAGAACCAGGAACAACTGTGGAACTTGAAGAGGGCCCTTGAGATACAGTTAATGGTGAATAAGAAACCAAGAGGACTACAACTAGTATGCAGAATAGGATCTGACCAAAGGGTTTGGTTAGGAGCAAACTATTACAGTAAGAATTCTGAATGTGAATGCAAACAGCGTTCTCGGAAGTTCTCCATGTGAAAATATAACTGTGTCCTTTCCTTGCTCATAGAGAGAGGAAAGGAGCTGCCTGCTGCTAGGAGAGGTACCCAGGCAGGCTGTCTTTAGACGATCAAGGAGGGAAGAGTGAGCCTCTTGCTGAGGCAGTGGAAGGATCTTGAGTCTCCAAAATAAACTTTTAAATCCCAGCATTGCCCAGAATGGAAGAGGACTCGCTGCTAACAGTCCCCCCTTGAGAGATGAAGTCCAGAATTTCTGCCTTGAAGGCCTGGGATGCGTATAGCTGTAGAAGCTTCTGTATCATTGCTGGCTGCATCTTAGAAGGGAGCTGCTCTTTGCTTCCTTCACACAGATGACCTAGAGTTACTGGGAAGACCTTCATCCCCTCATTGCTCCTTGTGCAGACTGTGATGAACCAGAGACACTCCTCGCTGCTCTCCACGGGAAGAGAAAGTTGATAGGAGTCATAGAAGTTCACAGATCTTTCAGTGCTCTTCTTGGCATCCCTTCTCAGGCATGGCAGATTAGGTAACAAGTTCTTGTTGCCTTTTCCTGGTATTAGTTCCTTGGAATTGGTCTGTCTCCTTTTCCCCCAGTGTGTGTAATTTCCGTGTCTCTGGATAGTTGTTGTAGCACTGCGTGCACAGAGGTGTAGCAGCTCATCAAGGGAGACATTGCTGGCAAGTCAGGAGGAAGTATCTAAAAATGGCTGCTACAAAAGTTCTTCAGAACTGTCACAGCAAACTATTCTTACTGTCCTTTACTTTTTTTTTTGTAAAGACAAAACAAAACTCTCTTTCATTCAACCTTGGCTTTATTTGGCTAAAACATAAAATTTCGTCTCCTCCCCACTCAGACATGTTTATCCATCCTCTTTGAAATACTTCTGTTTATGGCTGAAAGCAGTGAAACAAAAACATTCACTCGATTGAAGATTAAGTGGATTTCTCTGTGCTGGCAAGTCTTGATTTTGCAAGATTGGTTTTAATTAGGTTACATTTTTCTGTCTCTCATACTTTATGATGCTTCATGTAATAAGATTAAATCGTATTGTTATTCTTAAAATAATGCTGAGTACAGTTTGTTTCTATCTCCTTACATGGCAGATGATTGTTGCGTTATTGTCTGCTTAGATATCATCTGTGCAACAAATGAAACAGAAAAAACCCAACCACAAGACAAGAGAATGCTGTGTGAAGACCGGTACATTTCACAATGAAAGCATTTTGATGTGGCATTATACAAACCCACAAAATACCTTCTTTTCCTTCTTCCTTCCTTTCATTCAAGAAAGGCTCGCTACAGAGCCATGAATGACATTTCTAGAAGCAGAACTAGATTCAGAGGATCTTGAGTCATACAGCAGAATCGTCTCTCTGGAGGAAATCGCCACTTCTGGTTTTTGTTTGTCTGAGAAGACAAAGTTTAACGGTGAGCAAATGGAAAGGAATAAAAAATGGAGTAGGTGCTTTCCTTATTTTAGGAATTAGCTTCCCCATCCAGTCATTCCAATTAGGTAGGGATGTATATGGTTATCTGATCAATTTTCATTTTCTCAAAACCACTTCAATCCCGTTTGGCTTTGTGCTTGTTGGAAGCCTGCACTGCAGGGAAAGGCTGTACTGCGGTGTAGATGTAAAGGATTAGTCTAGAACTTCTGAGTCTTTACTCAGGGTGTTTATATGCTGTCTGCTAGCTTTTTGCTGAAGTATTTTGGCCTGATGAGAATGCCAGTGGAGCTGCTTCAAAAATGCTGTCAAAGTAGTCCTTTCATTGCGTTAGATTCTCCGTATGGTTCACGATTGTAGTAACTGGCAGTAGAGGAGAGCGGGTTACACGTGAAAAAAATAATGGACGTCATCAAAAAAGTCACAGGTGCCTTTTCTTCTGGATATTTGCTGTGTTACGTGAATGGGATCACTCGATCTAAGAGATTGTGTGCAAAGCAGTGGGAGTGGAGAAACGTGTGATGTACTGGTCGGTGATAACACGCAGATAATGCTACAGAGCGGAGCACAGTAAATGCACGGGAAATATCTGCAAGACTGCAGATTTCTTATAGAATGGAGCATATATTAACTGGCAAGCATTTTTACACAGCAGGAAGAAAAAGATATTAGATCTACCAATCAATTGTACGTAGCTATGCATTGCTAGCAGTAGTTTTCCCTAAACTCTTTGTTATGTGCCCACAGATTTCCTGGGCATTCCAGTTCAAATAATGTTTGTGGTTCCTTTGTACATAAGAATTTTTTTTTATTTTTTTTTTCATGTGAGATGTGGAATGGTAATAAATGGGTTAGATAAGGTATGACGGTAATAGGTAGCCTCGAGAAGTATTAAGTGACTGAACATAAAGTAACTGGATTATTATATGGCTAAAGGGTGTATTCAACCCTACCAGTCAGAGCAATTTATTGGAGGAAAAGGTGGCCCTAAGTCATTCCTCAATGGGTGCAACTTGTAACTAGATGAACAAAAGGCAGCCTATATGAGACCTAAAGTACAGCACAGCTGTTACTAAACCTAGGGGGTAGTTCTTGATGCACCGAATTTTGTTCCACAAGCATCCTTTTGAAATCTGTGTTTCCTCCTACTTTGAAACTATGGTTGGAACAAGACCTTACTATAGCCAGGGGGAATTCTAGCATCCCATGCAAATGTGGCTCTAGTTTGAAAAGTGCTTCTCTGAAAGTCATCATGAAGGAGTTTTCTATCTTTGCTGGAGAAGCACACAGAAAGAAACTTCCCTGTGCGTTTACTCACTGCAGCCATCCCACTGGCAGGTTGTAAAATGTATCTCTTGGCTTCCTTTCAAGCTGTGATTCATTGTAAGAGCAGCGATGCTAGTTATGTATCACATATAACAGAAGGCCGTTACGCTTATGGAAGCTCTGATCAAGTGAAATCTTTTGTCTCTGGAGAAAGAACACATGCTGTGGACTCAAACTGCACACGCTGTTCCTGACCTTAACAGCACCTCGCTCTGAAATGCACTCACACTGACCTTGACTGCTCACAGCCGCAGTCAAATAGCATAACCACAGGTTCAGCTGTTGACAGCTTTTAAGGACTGTTCATATATGCTCTTATATTTAACAGATTTATCTCAGACTAAAGCCTCCACAGACCAAGGATGTTGATTCTCCTGGCTTTCATTATTGTGTTTCACATAACCTCAGCAGCACTGCTGTTCATCTCAACTATTGACAATGTAAGTGTCGTCTCTTTTTCTCTCCAGCACACAGGTGTTTCTTTGCTTCATAAAACTGAAGTTATTCTCTAGTTGTCTTCAACTTGCGTATTGAAAGCACGCAATTTAGTTAGACCTGCTGGTCTCTTATATCTTTCTGTAACAAAAATGCTTTGAATATACCTGTTGCTGGTATACCAGCCTAAGACTGCAGAAGTACGTGCCATACATTTGTAGGGCATCATGTTATAAGCCCATGTTCTATAGCTGATCTTCTCTCCTGTGAGATACTGGGCCAAGGAGAATATTTACAAATTCTACCATGCTTGCAGGCTGAAGCAGTGGGATTTGCTTCAGCTTATTCAGTTACTGTACTACCGCTTTATGTTAAATGCTAAAATACCAAGACAGAAATACCCCAGGAAACTCTTAGTTCATCACGAGCTGCTTCCAGTCAGACGCCGTAGTCTACATACTGCATGTGCACATTGAACAGCACAGCTACATTAAGTTGAGATTAATTTAATTCTGTGTCAGGAACCAGAAAATGTATAAAGGGTTTCCGTTTCATAGATGATACCCTGCCGTTTCCTGTCAATTAAAAATGCTGTGCCTTTAAAACTTGTGCACCCTAAACAGGGTCTGGGTGAACAAAGCAGATCTTGTCTAGCTGTCTTAAGGAGTGAGCAATCACTGACTATCCCAAATTTCTGCTCAAACAGTGGAAAACGCCTTGTGCTTTGGGATGGTTAGGTTTGCCATCTGTCCCCTTTTCTACTTTACACAGGTATAAGATGAAAATGACGTGAATAATGATAGACCCTTTATTGCAAAATCTTATTAGATCTTAAATTTAGTTTGAGTGGTTAACAGGCAGAGATTTGTTCCAGCTGATGTATCTGATCAAGAGACACTTGGACAACTGAGGTATTTTGTGTCTGTTTGGGTTTCGTTGTGTTGGGGGTTGGTTTGTTTGTTTGTTTTTCCTGTAAGAACCTTTTATTTTGCAGGCCTGGTGGGTAGGAGACAATTTTTCTACAGATGTCTGGAGAATGTGTTCCACAAATATTAGCACCTGCGTGGCTATTACTGATCAATTCAGAGGTGAGTGTCCCTCCATGCCAATGTCTCCGTTCCTTTGGCAGGAGATCGGGTGAAATTGCTATGAAGTTTGCAGGGGCAATAATACATTTCTTCAGAAATCTGCATCCTTTAACTACTCAGGTCTTCTAAAAACTTTAATAATGGCTTTTTAGTTTGGAAAACCAAACTGTTCCAACAGTTACTGGAAGAGGAAAACAGAGGGGACTGCCAGGTGCACTCGAAAGCCCAGTGCAAGAGAGTAAACACAACTGACAAGTGCTGAAGAGTTCTTGAAAAATTCAATCAAATAAAATCAGCCATCTGAAAGTGTGGCTGAAATGATAGAATTTGCCTCATAACTTTCAAAGAAGAACCTAAAAATGCTGGCTGCATACGAGAATGGGGGGAAGAGCGGAAGAAAGTCAGAACACAAGCAGGAGTTTTAACAAAGGGCGGCTTGAAATACAGCACTGCCTAATAGCCCACTTTACAGAAAACGAAAAAATCTCAGCTGTTACTTTTACTTTATTTCTACACTTTCAATCTTTGTGTAGATTAAAGAGGTAGTTGATTTCAACAGCCACGTAGCCATAAATTGTTTTCCAAGCATCTAGTTGTTTGGGGGCCTATCTCAGCTGCCGTGAGATGATCCTTTACACGTGGGCATATCCAAGCTAACACAATTTTGATGGATTTGCATTTGATGTCTGTATTTCCATGTGTGCGTTGAAATGAGGTATCCAAGATGTCTAGATTGTAAGTAGCTTGGGTATGTCTGCTGTTCACGGACCTCCTAACTGCACTGTGGCTGTGCTAGAGGGGAGGTGCCGTAGGAGCTTATCTATGTGTCTTAGCTTGTCTGTATCATTGCAGCGAAATTACGCAAAGCAGGAATGTGTAGTTACAAACTTATTGGTTACTTTAGCTCCTAGTTTTAGGAAAGTAACTGACAGGATGAACAATCTGAATCAAAGGACTCTTTTGTGCCAAGTGTGGATATCCTGTCTGGTTACAGCTCACTGGATGGAGCTGTCTCCAGGTCTGGTGGGAGGCCCAGCTCTGCATTTGTAAGCCAGTTAGGACACTGGGAAGTTTCACCGTGCTTCTACTATGTTGATGGTAGGAAAGGATGGGGGAGAAATAGTCTCTTCAGTATTTGTACTTGGTTTTATTAAAAGTCCTTAAAGTACTGGCTGTATTAATACCAAGGACACAGAAAAGAACCACCCTGGGCAGTGCATGCACAACTGGTTTGCTGTGTCTGCTAAACTCCTGCTTACAGAACACAGGCTTGTCCCTGTGCCCGTTGCAGGAGGAAGCAGAGAGAAACTGTGTTTTTAATCAAGGCTGATTTTGTTTTTGCAGAGTATCAATCAATTCAGGCTGTCCAGGCCAGCATGATCCTATCTACTATTTTCTGTTGTGTGGGATTTCTGGTTTTCATTCTTCAACTCTTCCGTCTCAAGCAAGGAGAAAGATTTGTGTTAACCTCTGTTATCCAGCTTCTGTCATGTGAGTGATTTTTCAACACTTGTGACTTGAATGCCATTTACTCGAAAGTAGGAAAGGGAAGGGGGAAAAGGTTTCCAAAGGAATGAGCTGCATGAGAAGTTTGTAGGGCTCTTGAGGCCAAGGCTTATCCTTCATATATATTTAAGCAGTGAACTGCTCCACTCTGTACTATTTAGGCAGTTAAAACATGGACATGACTGCTCAGAATAAAGCAATTTAAACTTTGAAGGGAAAGAATCTGAGATTCTGAACCTTCTGAACAAATTAGATAACTCTGCAATTGTTCCAGGCAGGTACTCCCTTAACTGTTTGTTACTCTTTAAAACTGTCCAGATGTTTAGAATCATTTTGTGTTCACTGCAAATTACAGAAATACACAACAGCATTTCACATTTAATCCGTGCCAAAGAAATGGAAAATGTGTCCTGAAATGCTCCCAGTTCAGTTTGAGAATGGAAAAATCAGTATCCGTGAAAAAAGGACGTCGGCGGAAGCAGCTGACAGAAAAAAGACAGCGGATAGTTATGCATATTGAGAATAGGTCAGGATGCTAAACTTGACTGTTTTCTCCCTCCTGCAGGTCTGTGTGTTATGATTGCAGCTTCCATTTACACAGATAGGCACGAAGAGCTACACAGGAGCAGTGAATATATCGTTGAAGTTTCTGAAGGCCAGTATGGCTACTCCTTCGTCTTAGCCTGGATTGCATTTGCCTTTACTCTGATCAGTGGTGTTATGTACCTAGTATTAAGGAAGCGTAAATAAATGTCAGCAGCTAGTTATTTTTGTCACTGCAGTACAAAACCAAATTCCAGTAGCTATTTTGTATATAATCATTTACACGGTTTTGTAGTAAAGGTATTGTTTCTCTAAAAATGTACTGTGTTCTTGGTATGAAACAAAATCAAAATAAAACGGCAGGCTTACCAGAACGCCTGGCACCTACGGGTCAGGAGTCTGAGCAGGACGGAGCCAAGTGGTTTCTTTTACATGTTTCATCATCATAAATGGTTTTCCCTTTACTAGACATTAACGGTTTGTTCCTGGCCTCTAGTAGATTACAAAGCTTGTGCAAATTAATTTGTAAGCAATATTCTAACTGTATTCCTGGACTGGTTGTATCCCTTTGGAATGGGTTAAATATAGGGGGAATAAAAAATGAGGCCCAGATCACAGTGAAAAAGCAAACAATTATAAAATCCCAGAGCTGCACTCAGTGCGTCTGTTCTGGCAGAGGACTAGCGTTCTGCTATTTATAATGTGCAGCAAAGTGTCATCAAGCTTTTATTAAAACCACTTGCTTTGCAAAAGTAAACAACTCATTTTTGTACTCCAGCGAATGATACTCTCGATTCTCTTTCACATTTAATTTAAGCAAAAAGAGCCTTTGGCGGGAAGACTTCACCAGCAAATTCACTGCACAACTTGGGACCAGATTAGTCTGAGCGGTAGGAAACACCCCGCTCGTGTGTCCTTCATTCCTGCATTGCACGTAGGCTTTCTGGAAGGAAGAAAAGGGAGGGGAAAAAAAAAAAAAAGCATTACCTTGCCTACACCTGCAAACTTCTGAGCAAATGGTTATCAAGCAATGCCAAATTTCGGTTTTTACAGACAAACTCTGTGTGTTTATTCCACCGGACTTCTGTTACGTAGTGATTTCCTAGCTAACACATCCTTTAAAAAATCATTTCCAAAGTCTGCCCATTGGAAAATTGGCCTTTACAAAATTCATTCTGAATTCCTTTGTGGATTTTACTTGAACTAAAGACTCCTAAAATAAATCAGAGTGCAATTACTCTGCTTACGAATTCCAGGATAGCTTCTCAAAATGTCTTGGTGGGTTTTATTTTTCCAGAATTTTGTGACATACGTCCGTGCTGTGATGCCAGGCTTAACTGTTCAGCAGTGTAAGACTGGCTTTGGCTGAGGGTGATTCTGGAGCTGGGAGATGAGTGTGGAGAAAGAACGAAGTGGCTTTTTCTGCGAAGTCACAGCTTTGGTGCTTAAATATAGACTTGTAATGACTTTGTAAAAGCACTAACCATTTATTTCAGTCTGTTCACTACAGCTGGCCCAAAACACAGGTTTTGAATGAGGTCTTACGCTTAATTAGGACAAATTTGTTATTACAAAGTAGTGTAGCTCTACTAAAGTTGATACTGCATTATACATCAGCTGATGGTCTGACCCATTCCTTCAGATAATTCAGCCTTGATTTCTTACAAAGTAAAAAGCTCAGGTGCGTAACTGTATAGGAACTGCCTCTGACAAGAACAGTGGGTTGTATAGTTCCATCTCCTTTCCTCTGACATCCAAAAATGCTTTGGCGTGTACTTTGTGTCTTCTGGGACACACAAGTAAGCCCAACAAGACAATTAGTGAGTAAGCAGGACAATGCTGTGAAAGTAATACAATACCAGAAGTGAAACCCCCAGACAGTCTGAACAAAACGTGTTCTCACCAGACGAGTGTGATGAGAGTATTTTGTCAAGGTTTTTTTTTTCCTCTCAGTGGGAATGCTCTGATATTCAAGAATTATTACCCTACTTCTTTTTTAAGAAAAAGTATTTCTACAGTTTGTTGAATACATTTCAGATGCAAAACCTGAATTTTGCTAGCAAGCAGAATTTGCCTTAAATAAGCAGCTTCAGGTTTAAGGCTTAAAGTAGATGGGCTATGAGCTAAGCAGTTTCCTAGTTTTATTCAAACAGGAAATAGTAAGGGAAATTTGTAAGCAAATGTGGACTAAAACTATCTTATATCTAGAAGGCAGTCCTGTAAAATTGTCAGTTAAGCTGTTACGCCACTAACTTGAAGAGATGCTTCTTCAGCTTCTTGCCTTAATGATGCTTGGGTCATGTATAGAGCAAATATTTAAAATAAAGAGGTATATATACACAAACACACAGCTTAATTCCACTGTAAAAGCTCTGTGCCTTTGATTAAAAGTGAAAAGCACGCATACCGTGACGCATAAACAGCAGCACACGCATGATGCCACACAGAACAGATGGGAATGTTCTGCATACCAAGAAAGCAAATGCCAAGCCAGTCTGAACGAGAGTTTTAATGGGACAAACCTACTTTAGGATATTCTCTCTACCTGACGTGCCTTTAAAATATACCATTTTCTGTGCTCTATATATTCTGCAACTGTACATGAAAATAATATTAAAACAAATTCTTGTACTGTAATAGCAAGCTCGATACATTTAGCAATCTGACCTTGTCTTTAAGTTTGGGATATATTTATACAGTGTTGGATGAGAAATAATTGAGTTTGTGTGAACAGGAAAAATTAAATTCTTCCTGCCTGTACTAGAACCACAAGCTGGTTATTTTCGTCCTTTGTTGAAGACCTTCCAGGATAAGTAGAGAAAATATTAGTGCATGGAACGTTTTCAGTCTATGGTGTCAAAGTAACGGGTACTGATAATGCAAGATTCTCAGATGCTCTGATTAGTAATTTACTTGTAAGGTGGTCTTTTTCTTGATTTGTAGAAAGAGCTGTGTATTTAGGATTAGGTTGAGCGCCTTGATCATGGGAGAAAACAGTGTTAGAAATGGACCAGTTACCTCTGTACCTGCTCCAGTCCAAGCTTCAGGTCTGCACTGAGATCCTAACACCATAGATGGGGTTGTACAGATTGATCTGTACAAACAACTCCCCCAACGCCCCAGAAACAATTTCCCAAATCCCATAAAACTTTGCTTTCTAATCATAGAAAGGGAAAAGTCTAATCTGCTACGATAGTCACTAGAAGCTGTGACTCCACCCACCCAGCAAGTAAGCATCTGAAAGGATGCACAGCAAACAGTCTTGGAAAACAAATCCAGACTATTTATGTGAATTTACTTACAAAACAAAACCCACCAACCCAACAATTGGTGGTTTTTTGATGCTTTCCATCCAGGAGAAGAGAAAATGAAGTTCTGCAGTACTTCGCCCCGAGGTATCTCAACAAAAAATGCATTGTAGGCAATAGGAACTGTGCTGCTTAGGCATTAACTTTTTTTATTACCCCTGCTACATCAACAGTTCATTTTATATAGTTCTTAATAGCTTGAGAACAATGAAGGGACTACAGCAGTTTTGTCTTACCTTGAGCATTGTGGAGGCTAATGCCAGATAACTAAACAGAAAAAACAAAAGAATCTTCCCAATCATTTCTAAAAGTAGGAGTGAGATGGTCTGCTACCTTTTAAACACTAAAAAGAGCTAGGATACCTAAAATCATGGTTCATCAATGCCGCTATAATAAATAATAAAGCTGAATTTTTTATTACAGTTTTAGTTTCTTCCATATGTGAAATAATCCCCTCGGAAGTGATAAAATGAAAGAAAGTGAATCGTGGAAGTAACTTAGTTGTAAAAATTACTTTAATTTTCCAGGTTGTAGAAACAAGCTTGCAGAACTTAACAGACTGGAACAAGTAGGAAACGTCAGGAAATTAATACCATCTGCAGTAGCAATAATACTTTGTCTCAGAACCCACTGCAAGTAACAGTATAGTACTTAGTAGTGGAACAATAGTAGACCTCTTGTTAAGGTAGTCTGGGTGTCCTGACGAGTATTTTAAGGAGTTACAGACTGTTCATCACGAAATGGTCTGCAATGTCCACGTGTATCTTCTAATTGAATGACAAAGGAGGACTTCTTTGAGATAACCTGTGATAACAGCAAGCCACTGAAAGTGACAAAGCCCTTATTTTGCCCTTTCCAGTGTGATGCAGATTAGCTACTCAGGGTTTCAGGGAGCAGAGGCAAGTGAGGACGTGCAGGGAAACACACTTTGTATCAGTTTGTGTAACAGTCCGTGCCAGCGCAATCCTCTTTGGATTTTGCACATAGGCCACCTCTAGCTTCAGGATTCTGAGCAGGGGTCTTGGAATTCTTCAGCAAGCTCTGGACAGATGAATCTGTGGCAGTGGAGAAAGATGTGGAAATTGCTTGGAAGCCTAGGCACCGAGACAAAACCAGTTATTACTTCAACAACAACAGTAACAAGTAAGTCAGTTACACTACTTTTTAGTCATAGTAACTTAGCTTCATGTAAATATGTAAACTTCTGAACTGTTACTGTCTCTGTAGCTTCCAAACTTAACAGAAGTGTCACAGGTTACTGGTGTTCAGGTGCTAATATTCAGTGTGTTGCTGACATTTGGTTTCTATCCATCCTGCCAGATTTTCCCCAAAGTAGAATACAGTCCTTACGCGCTAGTTAATAACAGCTTAGAACAAGAACTTTTGTGCTAGCAAAAGGAGTGCTGAAGAGGTTACCATGACATCTAGAGGGGTATTTGTTTACTTTGGCTCACTATTGCACTCACTGAACTTCTTGATGTGGCGTTTTTTGTTTTGGTTTGGTTGGTTTGGTTGGTTTTTTGTTTGGTTGGTTTTGTGGGTTTTTTTCCGTAATAAATTTAGCCAAAAAACCCCATAAATACGTGCATGTACGTGGTGACGTAGTTTTACAGGTGTACACTGCACAGACGAGTAAAACTGCAGGTGCCTTCAAGAAATTCCACTACTATCATGAATTTCAACAGATAGGAAACAATCCTGATGATACTGAACTATATCATGTGGTGCAGTCTTTGGTCTACTTTACTGCTGCTTCTTGGAGCAGAATGCTCATAATCTATTTATCTTAAAAAAAAATGAAACAAAAAGTGAAACTGTATTTCTAAAAAAGTCATCTGTGTTGCTGTCACAAATGCTAACCTTCAGAAAACTTCATTTAAACTAAATATGCACACAGAATCGCAGAATTCCCGAGGCTGGAACAGACATCAGGTCCAGCCCCTGACCCCACACCATGACATCAGCTAGACCATGGCACTCAGCGCCACATCCAATCTTTCCTTAACCACCGCCAGGGATGGCGACTCCACCGCCTCCCCGGGCAGCCCATTCCAGTGTCTGATCACCCTTTCCATGAGGAAGTGCCTCCTGATATCCAAGCTGACCCTCCCCTGGCGCCGCTGCAAAGGAAGGGGTAGGAATATAGCTCATGTGCACTGCCCCACAGACTCAACCTTCTTAATATATTATAAGCAAGAAGTAAAATTGTACCATATTCTCTTTTTTTCTTGAGAGGGTTTTTTTATATTATTTCAGATATTTTTATTTACTTCTTCGTAAAATATTTTCAGGAAAAAAAAAATCTAACTAATGCTTAAAGTATACATATTGAATAATTAGAACTGCTTTGGAACCTAAAAGCTCACAGGGTAAAAGTTTTAAATCCTGTTAGCAAGTAATGTTATTATACATTTTTAGGCAGGACAAATTTGGAGGGGGAGGGAAGGAAAGGAGGGGAAAAGACAAAGCAGAGGAAGAAGATAAAGGGGGAAAGGCAACTGGAAGAGGTGTTGGCGTTAGGGTTTTGTGTGTTTATTTCTAATGACGTCTCCTGGCATTACATATTTGCTCGCTTCTATAGAAAAATGTTTTACTATTCCTCTCTTGTTACAATAGAGCCTCCCTGTGGCGAAAGAGAAGCCTACTCCTTCAAAGTCTGACTGTTCAAGCACTGGTCCTTTCCCATTTGAAAAGATCTTAAAAAGTCTGACTTTCCATCAACTTCGACACCGTCCGTCAATATGTAAATGCACGATTTAAAAATTCATATTGTACAAAAGTTGGGTAAAAGAGCACCTCATCTGATGCTTCTTCTCTCAGCTTTAGGAGGCACGCTGGCTTTGAATTCTGTTGAAGAAATATTTCTGATCATCTTCTGTTTGCCTGCAGACAAGATGCAAGATTTAAGTATTGTTTTTCTACCTATCAGAAGACAGATTTTTGAGAGTCCTTACTTCATATATGAATGATTTTCCTCTACATGCTGTGGGGTTTTCCCCCTTGTGAGACGTGTTCATTTCAGGCTGAGACTGTTACCTTTACAAAACAATCCACCAAGTGAAAAGTTCTTGAAACCAAAAGATTGCTTCAGTTTAGTCCAGCAAGATTATCATTAAGTGAAACTTGAAGAGAATGGGTCCGTCTTGGATCCTTGTAACCACTGATTTTCATCCTTCAATCACAGAGACTCTTCGAGGATACTAATTCATCCCCCACAGAATTAGCAGCAAATTTCTTCCCCTGCCAGAAGAGCTTTCACTTTTCTCTCAAAGCTCTATACCTGTGAAGCCAATTGAATGGCACAATGCCAGTGGGCCAGTTTACAAAAAACACCACTGATTTCAAGTAAACAGTAATTATCAAATGGATTTTGTAACACATTTCTTCAGACCGGATTTTTCATGTTACTGCACTTGAAAATTACTCTAATAAGAAATGCGACCACTAGTGCTTACAAAGAATCAGGTTTCAATTTTAAGATTAGCATAAAACCCAAAAAAGTAGGCCTAGCTTCACCAGAAGTACTTACGTGATGCATGTTCATGGCAAGAATAAGAATTTACCCAAGGATCCGCAGACAGAGCAGAGGAAGAAGCTGAATGTTCTCTTTTCCCCTGCATTTAGGTAAACTAAGATTACAGGAGCACGAGTTTATAATACATAACTGTGCTTTTATCTAAAAGTCTCAATTTACACTGTGACAAGAATAGTTTTAAACCCTTGTCAGAGCAGCAGAATATTCCCAGCCCCCTCTTCCAAAGCACATGGGACAACAGTCTTACAGAAATGACACTCGCCTAGAAAGCTCAGCGTTGCCTCTGTCTAAGAAACAACTATCTGGCAAGTCAACAAAACCTGTCCAGAATTTTCTGAGAGGGCCTCTAAATCTCAAAGACATCTGTGTAAGGAAGCAGTGTGACAAGCTGTACATCCTGAAATACCATTCAGGATTTCATGAGCTAGCGTTTCTCTACAAGTTTTTCTCCAGTAAATTAGTCCAATTGCAACTGAAAAAAAATACATGGGTAGAGAGCACAAACAGCCTGCTGTGGATTACTCCTGATGGAATTTTGAAAAGACAAGACATGAGTAGTGGGCTGTACTCTAGATGTACTTAGTCCAAGGTGTAGTGTTATTAGCGTGCACAGTTTCAACATTAAATTTCAATACCTGAATTATTTGCAGTTGCTGAATTTTGCTTTTCCAGAGACCAGTATAGCTTCACAAGACCTGATAAAACAAAAAAAATAGACCAAACTGGGTTTGTAGATAAAAAAGAAGGTATTATAAAGAAAAAAAACCCCACATTAAAAATAGCTACACAAATATATCAACCATTAGAAGTTGAATTAATTCAGATATAATTAAAACAACATAATAATGGTACAGTAAATGACCTTTAATAAACCATTTAATAAATTGTGGCATAGAAAAAAATTGACAGCTTACTAACTTGTGCATTTCTACATTTTCCTTTTTAACAGTGCAATATGCTGAGCATCAGCAACATTCACATTCTAGACATCCCCTCTAGAAATAAACTCTTATTTGCTTCCATTTTTGTAGGTACCTTTTGTTATCTCAGATCCAGGGTCACTGAATACTCAAAAAAATCAATGCCATTAGGCATCCTGAAGCATACACATGCTAGTAGGTAGATTTGATAGTGTGAATGGTAAATTAATTCCTGCTGACTTTATCTATGGATTAATGGCTAAGCTAATCCAGTTGATCTGAAGTGTAAAACATCTGCCTAAGATCAGAGAGACCAGAAACATAGGAAGCGTAATTGTCCTTGGAGAAAAAGATAATATGAATTAAGGGGACGTGTTTGACATTTACACTGCCCATATTGTGGTACAGTTGTCCCGGCTCTTGTGGTGCTGGCGACTGGGATATTGTGTAAGCAGAGGAAATGTGAAGTACATAGGATGCATCAGATCTACTGCATTTGTTTCGATCAAAAGAACAGCAATTTAACACAGCAGACTCGCTGCAGATTTCCCGAAACACAAGCAAGGGGATCCTGGTCACATTTTATGACATTTGCAACCACACCAGTGCCACAGCTTTTACCTTCTTTCTTCTGGATAAACTTGTTGATTAGTGGTTACGGTTAAGAAACTTACAACCAAACTACTCAAGCCGTGTCAAATTAATGTTTGCGATCCTATTCACATTCAATTATAAACCAACAGATTTTCTTTGCCAATTTCTTTTTTAGGCCATAAGTAAAATTAATTTGGATGTTCAGAAAGGAAAACCAAATGAATACATTTTTTCTGCAGAATGAAACCAAACAGCGCGAAGTGAGCATACTGAAGCTACATTCCAGAGCCAGCTGAGAAATACGGTGCATGCTGAGCGTTTGGCTTCACAATGACATCCAGAGGCTGAAGATAGAAACCCAGTGTCAGCCTTGCAAATGTCAACTGTGTGTGGTCCTGTGCTAAAAGAAATTATCACCCAGCACCCGGACATAGAGCCCATACTGTCATATTTTCCCAGTCTCATATCACTCGGTTGCATATTCAGAAGTCTTTGCTTCTTGCAAACAGCAGACAAATAATTGGCAGGTTTTATGCAGTAAGATGTACAAACCCTTTCATTCATGATTCCTACCAAACTTCTTACACGCCTACCAATCACTATGAGTGAGACCAGTGAGCAGGGCATAGCGACTGCAAACACTCAGGAAAACGTCAATCTCCCATGAGAAGGGAGCATTACATCAAAAATTGCAGGTGGACTGCAGTCATAACTAAGATTCCATACTATTCCAGCTACACAGAATACGATGGATTTATTGCCAGATTAAATAAAGCTACAAAACAACATCATGTAGCAGATCAGTGGCTTCTTCACAAGCTTGAAAGTCAGATGCCAGCTAAACAAGAATTCCTGCAACTTGCACAGTATTTTTTCAGTACCCACCTTGCTTATGCACTTTAAGAAAATGTTGTTACATTTCTGATTTGGAACAAATAATATTTCTATAAATGGTAGTAAAATCCAGACACAGAAAAATCTAATAGAACTGATTTCTGTTGGCTTACAAAGTTACCTCAGAAAGGAAGCTCTGCGATAACCCGTCTCTCTCTCTCTCTCTTTTTTTTATGGTATTAATAATCTCTTTGTTTTATATCATCCTGAATCTATTTACTTACAGGATCACAACAACAGTAACCAAGGGTCTAATCAAACCCCTTTCTAATACTACAGAGTAAGTGGATATATAAGAAGGCAGTACATAAAAGATCTGTTTAAGGAAATGAAAATGAGTCCACGCAGAAGAAATAACTTTTTTTTTTGTTATAAAACCAATTATTCTGGTTTTGTCTCTATAGAGGCCAAAGTAAGTTATTCTTTTCTTACTTGTTGGTGCAGAAAAATCTCATTCCACTGCAGGGAGCTGGAAGGAGAAAGACCCTGCAAGTAGTAGATGAGTATTGCTCCAGAGGTGACACTCAAATATGCAACCAGTGTCAGAGGATGGGTGCAGACCTCAGTCTCCAGATAGAAATAAAGCCAAACTCTTTGCTAGCTCTCTGAGGGAGCATCTGAAGATTTCTTCTTTTTTGCCCTGCACATGTGTATGGCTGAGGACTCGGGGTGAGCTTTAGCAGGCTGAACACAACATACACCCATGTGGAAAGTACTGTAACTGGTGGAACACTGATAAGAGCATAAAATCAAAATACTTTAGGGAATTACTTACAAAAGAAAATGTTATTTAGAATGCCATTTAATGTTATAGTATATACTGACTTAAAATTTCGTAATAAATTTACCTGGAATCTTGAGTTCTCTCTTTCTAAAAGTGCTCTAACAATGGAAATAGCATTTCTGGTCTTCATTTTTTTACATTTTCTAGTAAAAAGTTACCTGGAAGATTTTTCCTTCCATGACCACTAAAATACCTTTACAGAGATTATTTTTTTTTTCTGTCATTAAGAAATCAGCACCCTGACAGACCTTGCAGCATTTTTAAGAATTTATCATCTAGCTTCAGTTGCAGTGGATAAACTGGAGGTACCAGCAACAGCACTGGACACAACAATTGAGTTTAAACTCAACTATTCAAATTCAGCTGCCATAAAAAAGTAAATTTTCTCGTAAATGCTTTAAAGCAATATAAGGACATTAACTACATTTTACTATTCAACTCTAGATACACACCTTACATATTCTGAAACGTGCTGAAGCGTAAGGTGATAGGAAACACGAGGGACGTGTTGGTGTATCTGCCATGTGAAGACAGAATGTAGAGGGTTCAAGCCGCTTTAGTTCTGTATTTTGATTGTCTGCACTTGGAAGCATTGTCTGACAAAGGAGAAAATCGATACTGCATTGTCTTAATAAATAAAATAAATATATATACAGGATAAACCTGGTCATATTTGCAAAAAAAAAAAAGCTAAAGTAACCAAGGTGTAATTAAGAACAACATCAAAAGAAAATCACATTAAACCCACAGTAACACTAACACTGGGGTTTTTTTCCATCTGCAATGAAGAGGTCTGACCCTTCACTAGAAAAATTCCAGTGGCTATCCAGTAAGACAGCATCAAAGCAGAAGTTGTCAACACATGCAGTGTCTATGCCCCATTCTGAGTTTAATTGCGATGACTCAAAAGGACTATGTTGCAGTCCAAATCTGAAAACAAATTCTCAAAATATCGACCAATTGAAGACTCTATAGATTTTTTTTTCTGCTTTTAATGTGAGCAACGGCAACGTAGCTGTCAAAGTCACAAAGTTTCAATGTAAACATCCACGGTCATCTGTTAGTTTACAGCTAGGCATTAATGCTATATTAGCATACACATCTGAGAATGCTTTGTCCCAAAATACTACCAGAGCACTAATACGTCTCTTGAAGTTTTGATACTTTCCTCTGCAACAGAAAAGAAACGCAGTATGGGTTAAGAAACACCGAGTTCACCCGAAATAATGCATTTCTGTATTATTATCATATGAAGAGTAGAGAGTGAAAGGATTGCAAGGAACTATAGTTATCTTTCTATTACCCAAGATGGAAAGATTACGCACTTCAGGGGTCTTTCTGTAAGGCAGCACAGTAGTCATACACACACGTGCAAAATATCCACACAGTTATGCAAAGACATTTACTAGAAAAAATTTTAGGTATTTCTCCAAGGTTTCTTTTGAGTTGCACTTGTTCATTTCTTGCATTTAAACTTTCTAGTTTTTCATTAAAGGAGTCATGAATTAAAACATCCATCCGCTCGCCCAGTGTAAGTTTGATCTATAATAAAGAAAAGCTGTGTTTCAAATCTAAAACTCTAAAGCCATTGAAACGACTACACAAACACAGGCTTAAACTTAAAATTCAGCTAAGCTGCAGAAGAGTAGGGTCAATTTTTTTTTTATACTATTGTGTATATGGCATTTCTGGCAGGTACCAACCAGAATTTTCTAACTTGGCACTCTCAATGGGATTTTCATCTACATAAAAGAGGTGTCAAAACATACCTACCTCCTAAAATGTAAAGGGTAAAATTAGTATGTTTCTATTCATCACTACCAGTGCACTGGAGTTTTGAATTATTACGTAGGTACAAAATTTAGGATTTTACTGTCTACAGGACTGATGATGAAAAATCATCAAGCAGAAAGTACACATAAGCAAGCGAAGCTTGATTCTGAGAAATTAAACTATTCTTAATGCCTATATAAACATACACAATTGATTTTTAAATAAATCATAAATGATTGTAACGATTTCTATTAAAACTATTTGTTGATTTTACACATCAGGATGGGTCTTGATACCAATTACAATTTAAAAAAGCAGGACTGTGAGTGTATCTTAATGTCAGGAAAATATTTTATAATCAAATAATGTATTTCCTAGGGGAAAAAAAAAATCCATTAAAACCCCATAAATTTCTGATCATTATTCTCTGCATGGAGTACTTTTTTTTGCCTCTGTGATAAAAAGAAATTGCCAAATCAATTCCTTTCATTCGAGGATGTTATGGAGCTACTGCTTTCTTGCAACAACACGGTAGTTCTCTGTTCTTTACAAAAAGCAAAAGAACCAAGAAAGTGTTTAGCTTCTTTCATTCTCTTAATTAAATTATTTATTTCCTATTATACCTGATAATTGCTAAAATGTTGAGGCTTTTAAACTACTCTCAATCATAATGCCTCAAACAAAGTACTGAATCCCAGTTGGAAAGAGAAATCAGTCTCCAAGACAGATACCGGTGAACAGCAGGTACTGCTGCAATACTGCTAAATATGAAAGGTACTTAAGTTGATGACACTCCTAGGACCAGATTTTTCACTCGCATTCACTGCAGACCTGAGCTGAGAACTAACTATAGCTTTCCTACACAGCTGCTTATTCTCCCTCTTTTCCATTCTTCAGATATCCTCCTACGTTTGACAGTCTTTCCAGTTCTAAGTCTCAAGCAGTAGCAGCTGTCAAAGAGATATTTTCTTAAAGTTCAAAGGAACTAGAGGAGAATATTCAGATATTCTCCATAAATGTAAATCATTACCTTTCTGATTAATTTCTCATGTTTCTATCTTCTGGAAGGAGCATTAAGTCCATATTGTATAATGCAAGTTGTCGAATGCAGAGGCACACTTGCAGTCTGACACACTTTGAAAAACTTAATCAGATCCACTCACAGAGCAAATGACCCTTCACCTAAAAAATGCAATAACTGGATGCATTCATATCTATTTTTTTTCTCATACAGCGATCAAAATGTTTATTTTTTTTTAAAAGTAGAGAATGCATTCAAAGTAACTTCAGTATTTTCTCCCCTCCAAACACCCATTTGTATCCTCCCTTGAAAGACAGTTACCAGTATTGCTAATCGAAATCACCAGTGCTCCCCACAAATATACCTCGTTACAAACAGGGCGGTTCTGCCTGGTTTAAGACACATACAAACCAACAATTCGACTCACTGCACATTAGCTTTCCCAAAAGGCTTTCTTCCTTTTTTGACATTGTATAAATACTTTTTTTCTTTATTCCCTCATAAATTTTACTACATTTACACTGGGTGTTTTTCTTGATTACTGAGCGTACCCTCCTCTGAGTGGTCCCTGAGGGGTGGGGGTGGGGGAAAGCCACTATCAACCTTTCAAACTTTTTTCTGCTTTACAATATAAATAATTACAGCCGGGGGCAGTGGATGGAGGAGTTGTATCATTCAAATCACTGATGTTCCTCCTTAAATAGGCTGCAGCAGTTTGATCTTGAAATAAAGTTGGGACATAGCATTTTGTGCAAAAAGAAGTACAAACCAAAAACTCAGGCAAAAGCATCTAGAGGGGGACAGAAACAAGATTAGGTAGCTGCTACTAATCTCCCTACTACCTAATTTTATTGGAGATACTTACTGAGAGCTATTTTATACTCTTCCTTTTTTCTTCCAGTTGCAACATCATGCTCTCTACCTTCAGACAAGCAAAGAAGACAATGCTTTTCCTGCTGAAATAACACTGAGATATGCCTGAAGGCTTTTCCTACCCCGTTCTGGGCCAGTGCCTCTTATCTCTCTTTAACTTAAGAGCTTTTTGACATATCATAGAAAGTCAATTCCTGGGATTAAGGATTCTTTAAGCCTTATCAGCGGAGAAGCCAGCCTCAGAGGCATGTCAGAACCATCATCATTTTAGAAGCACTCTTTCTTACTACCAGCAAATGAAATGTCTCTCCTTCTACTCCTCTTTTTATTCAAATGAAAAATGACATAAAGGAAAGTTTTCACTAGGGGTTTTGATGAGGTAATACTTTGTTCTGAAGGAAGCACCTTGTACCTGCAACTTAAAGATTGTACTTATTTTGCAAAAAGGAACAGTGTTCCTGACTCATTACTTGAACACAGTACTGTAAAATTTAACAAGTATTTTATGATTGCGTAACAGTTGTTTTGCACCACTGCCAAGCAGAACGGGCTGTTTCTGGTTTACTCCACTCATCATCACTCAAGCAGTAGCACCAGCAGTAGACATGGTCATTGAAATAACCACTGGGGCTGGAATTAAATCAGCACGCCCTAACAACGTAAAAGCCAATGAGCTGAAAATGAGTAGGCTAGTAAGGATATTGGCCTCCAGGACAGTTTGAATTTCTACTAATTTAGAAATGTAGCTGAGCTACAATGTGAAAGGTGAAATACTTGCTTATCTTTTTCGAAATAGAATAGTTTGTAGTAGAGTAGTACTCTTATGCAGTCAAACACGGTCAAAACAAGGTAATTAGGGCTGCATATAACAGATATATTTCAAATGACTGAGAAAACAATTGAATTCCCTACATATACATTAATTTTCTTTGAACAGTAACTTTCAAAACACTCCACAACAGAACGGGGTACCTATGAAATTCAGTATCTGTTCCATCCTAGCAAGCTTCATAAAGCAAACGTATTGTTCTTTGTATCGATGAAACAGGAACTACTCAACACAGTACAAAGTGCTAAAAGATACTTCATGAGCATTTCAAAGATTCAAGAGAAAAAAACTATTCTGAATTGATAAAATGGTATAACAGGCATGCCCAAATAGTGTTTATTTATTTCAAGCCAGTTAGCTGTTAAACTTTTTGAAAGGGACCAAAGCCATCACTGTCCTCTTTGACAAAAGGTGTTCTGCTGAGATCTCTTCCCTTATGCAGAAGCAAAGTATCACTGAAACATAAATTAGAAACAAAGCTTGCAGCCAGCTGCAATACAAACTAAAAGCCAGCTTGAGAAAACTGCTTTGATTTTGCCTTAAGCCTCCAAACTAACCTGTAACCATTTAATCACTCCTCTACTGTTTCAAATTCGCTTTGATATATTTTATGCAAAGTCGTTAACAGTTGAAGATGTGAAATACCTGTTAAGCCCTGTTAGGGTTAATGTTGTATCTTAGATGTGAATAAAGGTTCCTATTCAATACAGTCCTTGTAACTGAAAGACCTAAATCCAACAACTGCTTCTGCCTTAGAAACCCTAGACCAGACTTGGTAAATTAGCTGCTGGTGCTTGAACACAATTCATCCCAGCCTGTGCAGTCAGAATGGGTCAATATACTTCATGACGTTACGTAAAATGAATAGTAGCAATACGCTACAAATATTCCCATAGCATAGCTTGGTTAAAAGGCAGAAAGTTTCAAATAATAAACAATAATCTGCGGAGCAGAGAAATTGTTCAGTTAAAGGGCATGGTTTTGGAAGAGTAGACTTTCTAATCTTGTATTTCTCTAGAAGGAAAAACAAACCAAAACAATAGTTATTCTGGAATTAGTTCATAACTGTACTTTTCTTAGCATTCTTAGACTCGGATAACGGGTGCAGCAACATAATTTCATCATTTTCCAAAATATCTGAACTGTCATTTCCACCCAACACTTTAGCCCCCCAGCAGTCTTTCTGTCTCTTGCACTCTTTATAGCAGCAACTAAGCCAGCAAAACCTTTTTTCCCTTTTTTTTTGAGGCATCTATTTAATGGGGTTTTTTTTAAGATTGGATTTCTCATTCCAGATTTTGTTCCATGTTTTATGTTCACCTTTGGTAGGAGGGGAATGGAAGTTTTCTTTCCCTTACTATCACTGCCAATTGCAGCCACCCCAGCAGCACTCTCTCGCATGGCAATCACCTAAGATTGCAGTGAAACTGCACTTCAGCTGGTGCTGCTGGTGGTATGCTCACAGCATTGCATCTTTTATGAAGTATTTTAAACATCCAGTCTTTAAAAGTTGTTTTGCGTCTGAGTTTTTGTTGCAAATTATCTCACGCACAGGATTTTACACAGAATTATCCTAGAGGCTGGAATAGACCTTTGAGATCATCAAGTCCAGCCTAAGACCTGACACCACACCAC
>JAAGNO010028559.1:60659-87801 GCA_033439905.1 Ceryle rudis | reverse complement strand
CGGGGCCAGCTCCGCCACCGACCGCCGGTTTCCTGCGAGGCGGAGGGGGAGCAGCCGCGGCGCGCCGGCCGCCCTGGCGCCTCCTCCCCCGGGCCGCGGCCACGGCCGCCCCCGCGCCGGCATCCATCAATCAGCGGGCGGGGGGGACCGCTGCTGGCCGGGGGGACTGCAGGGGGATGCAGGAGGGCCCCTCCGGGCTGCAGACTTGCTGCAGGCTGTGGGGGATGCAGGAGGACCCGGGGGAATGCGGGAGGTCCCTCGGGGGCTGGTGCGGGGAGAGGCATCCCCTGTGTCGCTTTGGGGGCTGGAAGGGCAGAGTCATCCATCCCAGCCTAGGTGTGCAGCTGGTATAGCACAGGTGGCCTGCATGGTGCAGTGCCATCTGCTCTGCTGCCTAGCTCTGCAGAGCTGGGGAACGGGGCACTTCGTGCTCACCCCACCTTATGCCCTTCTGGAGAATGACCGGGCCTCTGATCCTCCCGCCCCCTTTTCTTCAGAGCTTTTGCACCCGAGGTTTCAGATCTGTGAGGGAGAAACGCCACAGGTTTCAGTCTTCAGTCTTCAGTGTTCTGAGGTACAGGATGCCACGCATTCACAAAGTAAGTTGTCAGATCTGAACTGGGGTCTTCCCCAATATTTGTACTTCTTCTGGACAAACACAGCTCATCTTGTTTGGAGCCCTGGCTGGATTTCAGTCTATTCTAGTAAAACCCATTCACCACAGGGTTCCTTCCCCCTGTCCCCATCGAACTTCCCTCTCTGCTCCAAATACCACTCACGCATTCTCTCCCGCTCCGCTTTCAAACCCACAGGCGGGGCTGGTCTTGGAAGCGTGCTCAGTGGCGGTGGGCTTTTTAACCACTGGCAGGGAGAAGTGAATGGGCTTGAGAATAGCACTAAAATCTTCCTTGCTAAACCAAAATAGCTTAGATTTGCAAAGTCCAGCATCACGTATCCAGTATAACCGAGGAGAGGCATCCTTACGGTAGATACAGTTTGTTTCCCTGATCAGAGAGCGTGATCCTTACTGTGTTCTTCATACTGGTCATGCTGCCTCTGAAGGTCTCTTAGGGCTGGACATCGGCTGCTCCTCATCCTCTTCCTATCTTCTCTTGGGCAGGGTGTGTTTGAAAGGTAGCTCATGGTGGAGTTTGAGGTTCAGGTCACACGTAAAGAAGGGAAGGCAAGCTTTCCAAAAGCTATTGTGATATGGCCATATTCAAACAGAACAAAAGCACCATAAAATTGTATTTTTTTCTACTTCGTTTTCATTGTATGTCAAGACGCATGGTAATTCTGCAGAACTTGGTCAATGACAGTGGTGGGCCATTTGCTTACTGGGACCATGTTTTGCTCTTGATTTGATTTATACACAAGTCCTTTTATTTGCTTCTTTTTGCTTCTCCTCCTCCTCATCGTTGTTTCCTTTTGATGCCCCTGAGGATAAGGCATTACTCCAAGACTTTGTCAAGGATGAAAAAAGTAACTATCTGCTTACTTAAGAGATTGAATGCCAGTAATCAGCAACCCCCCTGTTACTTACCCCTAAGATTTCTGAGCATTCTTCTGTCCCTCTGTTTGAGGTGCAGGGCTGGAAGGCAGCTCTGCACCTGCCCAGAGCGTGGCTTTGTGAGACTTGTGCTGTCCCAAACAGTGGAGCCTCCCACACTGAACAGGAGTCTTTCAAGAGAACTTCCCTATGAGAAGAGGACTTTTCCTGCTGGAGAAGTTAGTTGGCTGTCTGTAGAGGCAGGATTAAGTCTGCAATTTCACTTTTAACTGAATAGATTAGATTTAGGTTCTGTTCAGAGCTGCTGTGGATTTAAGGATTGAAGTTGGAGAATCTTGTGTTTTGGGTTTTATGTACAGGGGACTGTTTTCATAACTTTGGTTTCGTGTCTCTGGGGGCTGCCTTATGAATGTGGAAAAAGCCCCTCTGTAAAGCAGACTTACAACCTTTTTATCCCCCCAAGGTCTTTGGCACAGTCTGTTGATTTTTATTTGTGGTTTCATGCTGATTTGAATTGTTGCTTTTAATCTAGCACATTTAATTTAGATTAGCATTTGTTGGAGTTTTTCGAGTTGCTTGGGGTGGGTTTTGTTTTGGGTTTTGGTTTTTTTTTCTTTTCTGTTCTGGTTTGGTTTTTAATGGAGTTCACTCAGGTGGTTTTTAGAGCGTGTGTGTTGCACTGCAGACTTGTAAGTTAAACTTGAATGCTTATCAGAATTGTCTTCAAAATCTCAGCTGTCACCTTTATAGGGAATTGAGAGTTAAGGTAGCTCGTGCTTTTAAATGGGGTGAGAGACTCGCGCATCTCACCCGGTACTGGGGAGAGGTGCTGAGCCTGAGTCCACAGCCTCAGTTTACGAGGCTTTCTAATCCACCTCCATCTGCTTCTCTCATGGAAGGGTCTCTCAAATCAGTTGCTCTTGGGTCATAAAGCACAGAGTAAAACTGACACCTTGAAATGGGGATCAGTGTGGGTGTGAGTGGTGCTCCCGCATGTGTTCTGGGTTGGAAGTTATTCCAAATGTTCCTCAAACTCGGCTCACGAGCAGGGCACGCTGCAACCGCATGATTGCCCGCTGACAGAGATTCAGAAGATGGGTAGAACAGTAATACCCAGTAGAACAACTGGTTATTATTTTACACAAAGGCTGAACAAACCCGGATCAATGGCACTAAGAGTGCCAGCATAATGCTGAGGGATTTAATTTTGTGGATTATTAAATACCCTCTGGAAAGGAAAATAGTAATTGGATTGCAGTCTTGTGAGTGAACGGCAGAGGTACAGAGGCAGCTATGGCTTAGGAAAACAATTTTATCTTACAGTGGGTTTTAAGGGGTTCCAAGTGGGGGAGCTTTGCTGTAGTGCAAGAGCTGAAGATTTCTGCTCTTCTGTGAGCGGTGATGGGAAACTGAATGCAAAAGGTCTGGTGCAATGGAGAGACAGAAGACTGTCCATCTGTGAGTTCAGTTTAGTGTTTGAGAGGTGCTTGTGAATTAACAGGCCAAGCTGACCCTCCCTGAAAGAGGGTGAAAGAACATTTATGGTGAGGTTGGTGTGTGTATGAGGGAGGCTGCTTGGAGTGAGCAAATTTCCTCCTGCTGGGATTCCGTAAAGGCTGCAGAGGGGGTTTCCTTGTCCCACAGACTCATGCGTGGTGCTGATTCCCTGGCTGGGCCAAGGCAGAGCATCATTCCTGGCACTGTGGCATTGTGTTCTCTGGAGGGTTCAGTTATTGGAAGAGGCAGTTTCCGAGCCCTCAGCTCCTGTGGGAGTAAAGTCTTAGTCTACAGACTTGAAGTCAGCAGATGCACGATGGGCGCTGCAGCTCGCACTGCTGGCCTGGTGAGTTGCACTGTGCTCCATCAGGTCTAGAAAATCGACTGGTCTGAGGAAAAGAAAGTTGAGCATGGGAAGAACGATAGATAAATAAATATATAGAAGCAGGGAAAGCGACATCATCTTGTTAGCGGTGTGTCAAGGGCAGTGTAAAGGTGACATAAGATAAGTAATTTTGCTGTCAAAATTATTTAGAGATGTCATTAAACGGCTTAGGGCTGTCTCCACTGCTTCAGGGCACAGACACCTGGTTTTAATTTGCAGCGGTCTGTGTCCAAACTTTCTGGCCTTATTCAAAGGGATCAGTGTTAATTTGGAGCCTGGTGGCAAACACCTTTAGTGAACGTGGGATCTAAATGGCAGAGGTGACTAAAGGCTCAGAATTAACTCCCTCATAAAACTTTGTTCTTCTTTTCCTCAGCTTTAAAACTATCAACTAGTTGCAGTTTGCGGGGATGATGAACTTCTCCGATTGCTTGTTCTGGTTCAGTTATGGGGCAGGGAGAACGGTGAAGCAGTTTCCTATTGGCTGTTGACTTCAGGAATGAGGTCCACTCTGGCTTCATGAAGTAATGCTGGGTCAGAATTTTGTTCTTGCAAAACCACTTTGTTTTGTCTATTTTTTTTTTTCCTTTTCTATCTTCTGTTCGTTTGTTTGGTTTTGGGTTTTTTTTTGTGTTCTTTTTCCTTCTACATTGTCTGTTTCTCTTAAGCACAGTCTATTTTTGGAAAACGTCTCGCTACGCAGCAGATTCTTGTTGGCATCCGTGCTCTCTTCTCCCTTTCTCCTTCTCTGTATTGAAATGCATTTTCTCTTATTCAACAGCCAAGGAATCACCATTCTGACCATTTCAAGGATTTTTTTCTGTTAGGAGATGCTCGCCTTTCTCACTTTTGGCGGATGTCAGTGAAAATCTCGTTATAGGGCTCTGTGTCCCAAAGTTGTGTTTTCCAGTTGAAGGCAATGAAAGACATCTCCCGAAGAGTTCTTTATTGTTGTGCAGTTATTTAATCTTGTGCAGTTTGGTAAATAAAACTGAGAACATCTTCAGCGCCTCTGCTTTACTCTTGTGCTGCTCGTGTGAAGGTAAGTTGTCGGTGTGTACCACCTCCACTGGTGGAGCAGGGCATTTCCTTCCTTTTATTTTTGGCTCTTGTTATTTTAACAAAGCCAGTGAGAACAGAGAGGAAGTTACGCGTTCCCCTGGGTCATAAATACAATCTGCTATGGGATTTTCTTGTAACGGGTCTGAGGATGAGGAGGAACGGATGGAGGGAATTCCCAAGCATAGAAGGAAAGCCTCTGGTTCATTATTTTACCTTTAGTCAGCGTGGAACTTTGAGCTTTTGCTGATTTCACTTTGTTTTGCACATACATACAAAGCCACGGTCTTGCCTGTGAGTTCTGCGCTGATGCCCACTCATTAAAAAGAACCTGAGGCTTCGTGTGGCCTTCTGCTTTATCACGTTATAAAAGAGAAGAAACCCGCAACTTCGTAGTATGATTTCATCAACATTTCTACGCGTAACGGCATCTTCTGTCTCAAGATGTCAGATGATGGGCAGCACTGTTACTTCCTGCATTGTGCTAATCAATTAGGAAAGTAGAACTTTTCTGAATGTTTTCCAGAGAATTAAGAAGCGGGAAAACTTGAGAACTTTTGGTGATAGAAGAGACACTTGACAGCCTTTTGGTCTGGAAAATAACAGCTTCTGAAATATTTCTAATGATGACACTGCAACAGAGTTGTGTGTTCGCTTGTAGTTAATTCCCAGTTTAGTGCTGGGAGGTATGATTGTTTCAGATAATTTAAAAAGCAGCTCTGGGATTGTAAACAGCTTCAGTTAACTTGGGCCTCTTAATCACCACAGCTTCTTACTATAAAACTTCTTCTTTTGAAAGCAAGCAGACCGCTGCACCAGAGTAGGTCGCTGTCTGTGAGTGTCTTACCCCCAGGAGCTTGTATTTATCGCCGAGTCCCGGGGGCCTTGCTAATTCAGAGTTATGAGTAGATTCCACTCCAGCGGTAGCTGCTGTTCTGCCTATCTCTACCCATCAAATTGCAAAAACTCCCTTGTAACCCCATCCTTTCTTTTTATCTGGAGATGGATGTGATAGGTGGTACTCAGCTCTGTTGAAGCTGCTTTTGCTGTGTTGCCAGGGTAACTGGAGATAGCCCCTGAAGACAGGAAAGGGCAAGCATTCCTTTCTGCTACAGTCTGGAGCATCAGTGATTGAATGAGATTAGGTAGAATTAGATAATCCTGAAATTCACAGTGATTTGACGCCAGACCTTTATTAAATAAGTAAAAGTACCAGCCCTTATAGTAAAAATGAATTCTTTTAGATCAATAACTTTTCCCACCATTTGTCACAGCTGTGATTCTTGAGATCTTTTTTTCTGTGACATGAGGTGAACCACACAAACATACCTTTTTTATTTCCTTTTTTTTTTTTTCCCCAGAGGGGACTATCATATCAATTCCTCTTTTATTTCCCCCTTGTGATTCACCCACTTAACCGTAAAGTACACTTACAAAGAAAGGCAGTACAAGGTTCTTCAGTGATGGTTCAATGAACTGGAGTTTACAATAGTAGTGTCACTTAAAAATTGTACACCATTAGTTTTCAGTATTACAGTGTTTTACAGTCAGCTAAAAGAAAAAAAAAAGAAATGGAAGTTTTATTTTGTGAATGGCCAGGTGGTTTTTTGTTCCTTGTGTGTTCAGCGCCTAAAACTGCTGGGATCTCATTCATGTCTGGCATGTTCCTGCTTAGCTGCGATAGAATTGATAGCATCATATGCTGATTTGAAGTAAATGTGGGTTAAAGCAAGCATGGCAGTGTGAGTGCAGGGTTGGACTTTGATCACAATCAGTCTAGATTTACATCGGTGTAACTCTGTTGACTTCTTTTTCATCTGTAGACTGGCATGGTTTGCATCAAAGTTTTGTGTGCATCAGAGGACACCTAGCAGGGCGTGGAAGATTTGGTGTGTTCTGGCCCTCAACCAGTTTTGTTTCTCGCCAAGCTAAACTGGCTCTTTCAGAGCTGAAGGCCAATTTATTATTCTTTTGTTGGTAGTGGTGCTGCCCTTCAGGTGCAGGTGTGAGTACTGAGTTTTAAGACCAAACTCTTCAGCTTGATCTGTACCGTGTATAATTCCACCTTAAGAGGGTAACAGGGCACACTGATGGTAGAGTATTTTTGCTGGGTACATAAGGATACCGACAGTCTGAATTCTCACCCTGAATCCTCCAGGATTCAAGCGCACTGAAGAGAGGAGTTGAGTGTTGAACTCTCAAATCCCACTAGGAAGCAAAGCCAAGATTACTCCAAAATACATAAAATCCTCATGTGCTTTTTATTCCCTTTCACATCAGACATCTGTGCCATGTTCGGTACCCTTGCGTGGCCTTTGGGAAACGTAGGCACTGACCTTTCCATGATTCAGCTTCCCTGTACACAGGCTGGGGACAGCACCTCTGGTATTGCGTGTGGAAATGGAAATATTCAGATTTATGGGTTAAAAGAGACCACTTTGAACCATCAAGATGTGACTTCTTGCATTATAATAAGCAAGAAGGACTTCCCCAACCTGGTTCCTCTTTATGGTGCCTTGTCTTTGTACTTCTACTTTTAAGAAGAGCATCCAATCTTCATTAAATGTCCTGGTCCTGTCCTGCATTGATCCCAGTAAATCATTTCAGTGGGTAACTTCTCTCACTTTGTACTTTTTTGTTTTGTTTTGTTTTCCTGGGATAATATTCCCTGCTGTTAAAATGCCAGTTTCACCAACTAGCCCACACTATCTTGTGTCTGTGACCCTAGGGTTGCAATTAACTCACACATTCTTTGTGTTAATCTTCAGAGATGACTCTTTGTTTCCTTTCAGGTCATCAATAATAATATTAGGGAAAATTGGTTACACACTTATATTCTGAGGTGTTTTAATCATCTTTTAATACATTTATTTTGTGCCATGTTGACTTGTAATGCTCTAAATTCTCATTCAGAAAGTCGTGTGGCATAAGATCAAATAACTTGCAGAAATCTAAGCACATTACACTGGCACTTCTGTCTCAGAAAAGCAAAAATAAAAGATATATTAGTTCAACATCTTTTCCATTAACAAGCTTTAATTTGAATAAATTATATCACTCTCCTTTAATTTATTATTACTTGTCCAGTTTCCCCTATTTCATTATTTCTCCTGGGGCTTATAAAATTACTTGGATTATTCTGCTTATGCTTATGAAAATACAGGCACACTGCTATGTTTTCCCATTTACCTTGTGTTTCCTTATTCTGAGGCTTGTTAAAAATCTGAGTGAAGTGTCTAAAGCATTTCTCTGGCTACACTATTGTGAAACTCTTTGAGAGCAAGTTATCTAAATCTGCTGACTTAAAACGATATCACTTGAGAAGTTTCTGTTGGGAAACCTCCTAATTCACTGCTGGAATGAAGAGTATTTCATTTTCATACCGTGTTAGAGCTAGCTTTTTCTCCCAGTGCAGAAACAGAATGTTTACTGAACACTCTCTATTTTTTCTGAGCTTCTGACAGTTCTACCATTCCCATCTAGCACTGGACTGAATCCATTATTACCTCCTGTCCTTAATAAGCCAGTGTTTACAAACCTGCTTGGAGCTCTCCAATGAATGAAGGAATTATTAAAATTACACATGCAATTATTTAAGATTAAAATCTTTCTAATGGGTGGGGAAGGACAGGCCCTCACCGCTGCCCGTACCGCATGTTACGCTGATGAAATGTCCAACTGTCTCAAAGTCTGTTACTCCCTAGCATTTGCTTTATGTCTCCGGTGGGATTTCTGCCTTTTTACCTCCTGTTGTTCAGTGTTGGTTTAATCGGAAACCTGGCGTGTGGATCAGCTGGTGGTGCATTAGGCTTCTGTGAAGAGAACGATGCTTTCTCTTCGTCTTCTCGCTGTGGTATATGCTGCTTGCCAGGCTGAGTGTTTACAGCTTGTGGGCTCGGGTAATGAATAGATGCGTTGGGCTTCAAAAAAATGACCTCTGTGGCTTTCTCACAAAAGCCAAGCCTTTTTCTCCCACTGAGATGCTGTGCTAGCTTACACTCCTTCCCTGGCTGCTTTTGTTTTCTCCTCATCTTTCAGTCAGGTCTTCCTGGCCTCCAGATTACGAAACAAGGTGGTATTTGAATCATCTAAAGAAGCGATCACAGTGTGTTCTGTCAAACTTTGTAACTCCTTAAGCAATCAAATCTACCTTCCTTCCATGTTTGCTTTAGAAGATCTTGGAAAGGTGTCAGTACAGGGCCATACACGTGAGAGAAGAAGTGGAAATATGACACATCTGGAACTCTCTACTGCTTACTAGAATAACCATTAGGAAATACCCTGTCGTCCACCTCCCTCTTCACAAGACTGTACAGAGAAACATCCCCAACGTTGGCTTGCACTAAGATGCTATGCTGTTAGCCTTGGCTGGCACGAAACATCTTGATATCCTACGAGCTGTGAAACTTGACATATGCTAAGGCAGCAAGAGGAAGAGAATCTTTCCTCAAAGCTTCCCCGTAATGTTCTGACAGTATTTAATCTGTCGGGGTCTACTATGTCATTCAGACTGATCCCAGTAGGCCAGCAAGTTAGAATCAATAATATCCTTGATCAGCAAATAATTCTACCTTGATCAGAGGATCCTGGTAATTAGAGCTGAAAAAGATGCGTGACATCACTCATCTGTTCCAGAGAGCACTCTGAAACATGCTGGCATTTATGTGTGTGTTTCTTGGGGCTTTTTTGGCTGCTTTTGTAACACAGTGTTGGCCAGGCCATGCTTTTGAGGCGTGTTGCATTATTATTGCAGACAGTGACCGGCATTAGGTGGTGCTTTATTTTCCCTCAGTACGAAACCCCCTGTTTTAAAAACGGAAGAAGTGAGGGAGAAGTGGGGCATGAGGAGAGGAAATGACTCCTTGTAGTCATCCACCAGGAAGAAGAGATGGAAATGGAATTCAGCTCCTGTGTGACAGTCCCTGAGGCTCCATTCCCTTTTTAGTAGATGTCCTGTTTATCCCTCAGACCCCCCTATGGTGTCAGCCACCAAAGTACCTTCTCTGCTTCCCTGACTAGAAGATGTTATTCCTGGGGAGCAGAAGGGATGCTCAGTCTCCATGGCTCACTCTATCTTTACCTGTCAGCTAAGATTGACCAAACAGAGAGGCCCTGCTGTGGCAGCACTTTGGTGTGATTTGACAGGCTGGTCAAAAGGACCTGAATTGGGATCAATCCATTGTAACATAGAGGCTACTGGACACCTGCTTGGTGCTTACCCTGACAGTGTCACCAGACCGGGCTTGGCGGTAGATACGGAGGTAGACGTAAGTGGCTTCCCCTTTTCTTCTTTCACTGATGCCCTCATCTCTCCTGGAGTTTGGAATTTGCATAATGGGAACAGCTTGTTTGTTTAGAATGAAATCACATCCATGGCATTTAGCTGAGCGCCACTCACTGCAGAGCTCAATGGGAAGGAGAAGGTGGCCGAGGAAGATACTTTCTTTTATACGGCTCTTTTATAGCAGTTGAGAGCGTTTGCGTTCTGTAGCAGAAATTGGAGCAGCTTAGGGCTGGCTGAAGACTGAAATGGTTTGTAAGTGAATGGGTGGGAAATGGGCCGGAGTGCGGTGTGCTGGGGTGAGTTCCTCCCCTCCTGGGAAGAGTTCTTCCCCAAAGTGCAGAGCCCACGTGTGCATGTTACCCACCCGTCCTGTGGGGTGCAGAGAGGAGCTGTCAAATGTCATTTGCAGAAAGCCAGCAGTGGTTACTCATTACTGGTCTTTGAAAATGAGGAAATAAAGCTAGGTTTTCAGGTTTTTTGTAGCTGTCTCTGTGAACCCATCAAACATGAATGTGGCTGCTTGCCTACAAACAGATTAGTTTTTTATCGCTTTTGCCACCTCGGTGATGCTGCAAGGCCCAGTTGTGCTATACATAGCACAATAAATTTGGTTGATATCAATGTGAACTTTGATATATTTTATTAATATCACAGTCATGATTTGAATATTTAAATATGCACGGCACATATAAAACTGTTATTTAGCTTATACTTATTTAATTATTTTAGATTTATAGAACACCTGTTATCAGCTCGTAAGTGCCATGCAATTAATTAAAACCACAGTCAGAAATTCAAATCTGCCTTTCTGACCCATCTGGATTATCCCTCACTCCTGAACTCAGCAGTCCCTCCTTTTCCTAACCAGGTCTCTTCCAGCACCATAAACCTGTTCAGTCTAATTCAAGGATAAAAGACGGGGAGGATGAGGAGCTGAGCCTTATGCTGATGTGCTTGCAGGTTACATGAACAGCAAGTTCACGTTATAGGACAGCTTTGAGAATCCCCAGCGTAGATCCGGTCTTGTTGTCATAGCTGCTCTACAAACAGCATCACCAAATGACACAGCTCCTACCCAGGAGATGCTGCGAACCAGGTTTATGCCCAGACACAAAAGGGGTTCAGCGCAGCGATGAGGTACCCTGTGCAGCTTCTTCTCACTCAGCCATTTTTTGGCACTGATTCTACAGATTTCAGTAGGATTTGGCTTTACACGCTGAAGTGGTAGCCAGGGCCGCAGGATTAGACACTTTGTGGAGTGGTGATTTGTGAGTGTCGCAAGTCACCGCTGAAAAAGTCACTGGTGGATTGAGAAAGGAGCTGTGGCTAGTGAAAATCTGTGACCTAGTAGCAAGAGCAAAGGACTTCAGTTGCATGGAGGAGGGGACCGACTCCGAACTGGCTCTGTGACCTTGGGCAAATACATGGCTTGTCCACTCTGTGTGCTAGTCATTCCAGATGGAGAACTGCGTGAGGAAAAATCCTCAAAAGCCTCAGCTGAAACCGTATGTTGCCCCTAAGTGAAGCCTTCTGGGTTACCAGAGTGCAGCCAATTGTACCAAAGTTTGTCTGGAAAGAAGGAGGTGAAAAGGTAAGGGGTGAGGCGGCGTGTGGCAAAACTTCTAGACCTGGAGAAACAGGGTGGATGTTCAGCTACTTGTAAAGCCCAAAACCTTTCCTTGCAGAGTTCTCCCTCTTTGTGAGTTGCTGTAGTGGCACTTCTTACAGGGAGCCCTAAAGAGACCTTTCCTTCTTCTTGCTGTGTACTAAAAGCCATAAGGGGGAGGGTGTGGGAGTTAATGCTGCATTAACTCACAGCAGGATACCCACAACGTTTGGAAGGGAACGTGCATTAGCGTGTCTCGGCTTTCCCCAGTTCCAGCCTTACTGTCAGCAAGGAACTGTTAAGAACAGCCTAAGGATCTGCTGGGGACTTTCAAGGCAGGGATAGCTTGAGACAGAGGATATGTTGGCTCCTGGCTTCTCCTGCCCTCTCTGCCCAGCCCATCGCTCCTGCCCCCCAGACCGTGGTTATCAGTCGAATTAGAGAAACAAAATTATTTTGCTTATTATATTTTGGCAAATTTTGCCGATGTACCCCATAGGAATTTTAAGCCCTTTCCAACATTTTCTATATGCAAAGAGTCAAGTTCTTATAGGTGGAAGCCAGAAGGCACAGTGAGAGCATTTCTCCAACTTGGATGAAGCACTCTTGTCCAGGGCAGTCTGATACGTATTTGAGATAATTCTTTTTTGCTTGTTACTGCTGAATTACCTCTTAATAGGCTGCAGAGAGCTGCTGCCGCAGAGTGCAGTGCGAGCGCCCTTCCTGTTGACTAAAGGTCAAGTGCAGCCCCTTTCTGTTGCATGAGGTGACATGGCTGTTCTGAGTAATTAGTTTAAAAAATACATATGTATCTCTCTGTGGTAGCAGAAATGCTGACTAAAATCGAGATAGAGCAGTTGCAAACGCGCTTCAGAAGAAATCGTCTCACCTTATGAAATAGCCACTGTTGCTTTGGCAATAAAATTAGCAAGAAGGGAAAATGCCAGGGAAATAGGAGGTTAAGAAGCTGTCAAATATTTTTACAAGTGTTGTCTTTATAATAAACAGCAGAGATCTTGGGGTCAGGTTTGTTCCTTGGTTCTCTTTATACAGCACCTAGCACCGCGGAGTTATGTCTGGGGACTCCTGGCTGTTGTTGCAGCCAAAGAATACATAATAATGATCTAGACAGGAGCGTGTGGGGCAGCGATAAAGATACCTCAGCCTGTGCGCTCGCTCGCTCTCTCAGTGACTACAGCGATAAGAATGATGTGTACTTGTGTAAAAGGGGCTGAAAAAAGCTGAAGAAACAAACCAGTAGATGAGCTACGGGGCAAGAGAGGTGGGATACAATTTATAGAAGACTGGGAGACATCTTCTGGAAAGAGGCGTTTGGGTTTCGGCCACGATTAGTTTGAGAGCATTCTGTGTTCGGCTGGACAAGATCAGCTGGAGATGAGCTCTCTGTCTCTTCTAGACAGTTTAGCACAGGTCCTGGAGGATCCGAGGATGTCTAACAAACAGGAGGAGCCATCTTCTACCTCCTGCTCGTGTTTCCCTGCCACCTGTACACCGTTTTCCCTGCAGATGAAAAGCCAGCAGCCAATCGGACAGGACAGAGCAGTTAGCATACTCTTTGGTCTTGTTCTGCTTTGCTTCCTTGCAGAGGAGACAGTGTGTAACTTTATTTTTAAGAAAAAAGAAGCTGTGCTCCAGCTGCAGACTGGTAGGTGAGGGAAGAGAGGAATAAAATCTAGATGGAAACCCAGAGGAGGAGATAAGAGGTGAGAGGCAACAGCTCAGGAGCTCATGCTACATGTTCCTGCTTTTAAAAAGCATATTCACTGCTTGCCTGGTTGTTCCAAGGTCAGAAAGGCAGCAACAGCACTGCCAGCACAAGGGACCTGCTTGAAATGAGGTGCTTTTGTGCGGTATCTCTCCTCCAAGGGAGGTGGAGCTCTTCTAATCTCCTTCCCCTTATCTGTCTTCCAGCCGACCTCCTGGGCTCAGTAAATAACATCTCAGGAGGCTGCAGCAATCAGTGGACAATGAGTGGCCTCCTAAGGGGTCAGAATTTCTTTCCACCTCAATTCCACCTATGCAGGCTTTGCTAATTGCAATTATTACTTATTTAACTTGTATTTTTAAATACTATTCCTTGCCTTTCATTTACCCTCCCAACTTTAAATGTGATTTCAGAGGGCATTTTTCTGGAGTTCCAGCTGGCAGCCAGTGTCTAAACAAACCCAGACCTCTGCCTCTTGGAGGGCCTGGATCTTTTTCTGTTTGGGAATGGCTCACCTGCTGGAATACAGCGCAGAGCTGTCTGGAGACCTGATCTTGTGCCTCCGGAACCAATGGGTGTAAGATTTTGGCCCTGACTCGATTAACTCTTAGTTTGTCTGTTTTCCTGTGTATCCATCAGAATCTGGCTTTGTGCTGGGTTTTGGTTCTGCTTTGTTTTCACCTGTGCAGAGACTACCTTGTGGAGTTCAGGTGATGTTGTGCTGTACTTTGACATGTCTATTCTGCTTTTTTTTTTTTTTTTTTGAGGTGGAGTGAGGGAAATCCAGAGAACTAGTTTACATCCACCTGAAAGAGACTGTGTTCCCCTCCTTAGGCAGGGGCTTTCCCTGCAAGACTGTGGTTGAGCTCTGTTTGTATCAGAGATCCCCATACCAGTACCATCCCAGCACAGCCAATAGACTGCAACTGGGACCTGCATCCCTACTTGTTTTCTCCTCCTTTCATCTTTGTGCCCTTGTCTCTGTCCTTGGAGAGCGTGACTCTTTACTATCTTCTTCGTCACTGGCTGCCTGCAGCGGGGTGCGGTTAGGAAAGGGTTGCGTGGAAATTCCTGCAGTGAGCCCCAACTCTTCCACCCCCACACGCTACCCTGGGAGAGACCCAGACGGGTAAGGTGACTCACGTAAGGCTGGCTCAATCCTGGGGCTGCTTTCGGGGGAAATGAAAGGCCCCCAGGCAAGGCAGCCAGGCGGCTGGGGGTGGTGGCTGCTGATCGGTTTGCTTCTCTTTTTACACAGCTGAAAGCACAGGGACCTTGGAGGGTGCAGGGGAGATGGTTTTCAGTTGGCTTTAGGGCTTGGTGGGAGAGGGTCACTGAGGGCAAAGAGGAGAGGAGCCTGGAAGAACGCTTGGCACACCTCTGCCTTCTGCGGCAATACAGCAGGGCCAGCTAATGTAATAACATCCTTCTCGATCTGTTAAGGTGGTGAGGACCCAGGAGCAGTGGCAGCAGCAGAGGTATGTGTCAGGTCTGGAGGTTACCCACTGCCCTGGCTCTGGCTAACACTCCCTGCTGAGCTCAGCTTCCAAGAGTCCCTGCCCCTGCTTAGACCGCTGTTTTTCATCCTTTGGTCTGTTGATCCTACCTGGTGCACAGACTCCAAGAGCCTCTGGGAAGTAATCAGGGAAAGCAAGCCTGTTATCAGGACATTAAGTTCAGTCTGCAGAGGTCCAGGCCTTCACTGAAAATAGCTGATATTCAGCAAATTGGAAAGGTCCACCCAGGCAGAAGACCTGGAGCCAAGGTATGGTCTGTATCTTTTGTCTTATTCTTCAGTCTAGAATGGAATTGACCCTCTCTGCCTCTGGAGGTGGGGATCGTGGAGAGCAAAAGTTAGGTCTGCCTTCAGGATTTAAATGTCTCTAAACTTTGGTGGGGATAAGAGAATCCCCACCTTTCTTAACCCCTCCTTGGGAAATGTGGGGAAGGTACTGCCTTTTAGCTGCTCCTTCCCCGTGCCTTCTGGACATGCAGGAACAGAGGTGTGTCTGCAGAAATGTGTGAAGACCTGTGTGCTAATGGCACCTAAATACAGCAGCTGCTCCGTGCTCCTGCTAACCTAGGCTTTGTCAAATTGTAGGTACTAACTCTCTATGGAGAGACCCTAAAGAGGTTTAGAAAACAAGTCCTCTGTTGCTCTGGGCCACAAAACATTATGTCTTTTTTTTCTGAATTTGGCTAATGAGAGGAAAAACTCCTGTAGATAGACTTAGCCTTGAACTGCAGCCAGGGAGTCCTCCAGCAGGTTTTCTCCACAGCAGCCCGACGGACGCCCTGATGAGGAGGCATATGCACCATTTCTTGCAGCACTTTGAAACCGTGTGCCTGGGTGTCTGCGGGAAAGACCAAAGCTGTTAATTGGAACTGGTGATTTCTGCAGGAGGAAGATGTGATGGAAACCTGCCTGGGGTGGGATTTCACTTTCACTTCTGTAGACTTCTCAAATGCAGACACTTGCCGGGTAAAACAGAGCTGCTTAACAGTGCCCAAGAGGATCATGCAACTGCAGAAAGTCTCTGTCTTCTTGGAGCTGCAGGGGGGGAATTAGGATTGACAGTGTCATTGGTGAAGCTTGTATTTGGCTGGTATTTTTATTTTAACAGGCCCAGAAAATCACCAGGTAAGTAAGTTAGGACCTTACATTTGCTCTCCAGCACCTCTGACGGCAAAATGTACCCAAGGACATTGATTCCAGAAGGAAGAGTGCCACCTATTGAGTCACAGATTTCCCCTCCTTCAGCAGGCTGAGTGTAGGTACAGCAGTATCCCAGCCAGGTACTTTCCAAGCTCAGCTCGGCATCATTCCCGTGATGGGAAGGAGCCACAGCCTGGGGCGATACACTCCTGCATGCACTAAAACCAGTGTGGTTTTTATTTGGGGTTTTTACAGATGTGTGCTATGTTTTAAAGCAGCGAGTGTCAGTTGCAGGAGTTGCCATCAGCAAGCTTCCAAATACAGACCCTTTTCTGGAGCAAGTGCTTTGTTTAACAAACTGAAAAAAACCTACACCACTTAGAAATACTTATGGGCAAGTTACGTTAGCACAGCTTTGTGTACATTGGGCTGTTTGATGATTTGGTGGCTCTGGGTGAAAAATCACTAGACTTGCTTCAGAGTAAGTGTTGGATGTGTGCGCAGGTTTGTTTCTTCACGCGATTGTCTTGAAGTCTCTGTCCATGGTTGAAGTGTAGCTGGAAGCCAGACGCGACTGTGCTGTCTCTGTCAGCAGCTTAGCGTCAGACTTTGTTTCCTACCTGGGGGAAATTACTGAATGCCTGAGAGGGGAGATAGCAGTTCCCAGACAAAATGCTTCCCCTTTAAAAACATGACCTCCCCCCCCTTCAATTTTGTTCCAATTAATTGTGGTTCTGGTTTTCACTCCCATGAGAGCTGAAATTTTCACCTGCTCAGAAGACTCTTCTTTTTGGTGTTTCTTTTTTTTTCTTTTTCTCTTCCACCTTCTTGGGTTTTATTCTTTTGATGAATTATGTACCTCTCTTGGGGTTTTTTTTTTTGGGGGTGGTTTTTTTTTTTTAATATTCTTTTTGTGTTTGGTTTGTCTTCAAAACATGGAACTCCCAGCGCTCCCTCCTTCCATTCAGTACTCATTGGAAAGCCACTGTGTCTGTTAGTCGTTTGTTTCTCAGTGTTATATTTATATATACAGATGCATTGTAAATCATGCAGTAACATCTCATGTTGCTCCTAATGTGCTGAGCCAGCTAGTTGTGTATTTCTGTGAGTAGTTGTGGTTTATGCTTTGGTCTTGTTAGGACACACAGTCTGCGTGGAATGTGTGGTTATAGGTGTTGCCCCTCGCAGCGAACGATGAGCGCTACCCTTGGTGCTTGCAGGACACGTGTGAGGCAGTCAGGTAGATCAGGATGAAGGTACAGGCAGACTGCAAGCAGCAGTGTCAGATCCTCCTTCAGTTACTCACAGCTAGATCTCAGCTGGGTTTCTTTTCAGGGGTGCACTGGTTACTGAGTTGGGGGAGCACCAGATTTGGAGACAGGACCATTCTGTTCCAGTCTTGGATCCTCTACTGTTTGACTGTGTGATGATGAGCAAGCTGTCCTGTCAGATTTTCCCGTGGTCTCGCTTGCCTAGAAACGTACTTCAGAGCCAGAGCTGTGTGTCCTTTTTGCAAAAGCTGCAGGGCTTGAAGGTAAAGGCAGTGGAGAGCTGCAGAGTGCTGCTGCTGATGTGCTAGAGTTGGACTCCGATCTTTGTGCATCACGTCTGGTGAGTGGGAAGAATGAGTTCCACATTGTGATTCCAGGGACTGCACCTCGCAAAGCCGGTAATGGGTTCCTTTTGCTGCCCTTGTCGGAGCTGTTGGGATGCCCACAGCAAGTCATCTGTCTGACACTTCATGGTGTTTTTATCCAAAGCACCAGAGCCAGGAAGTTGGCTGTGCTGTCTCTGGGTTAGGGTCCCTCTGTCCTGGCACAGTTAATCAGCACACGTAATCCGGTTTGTGGGTAGGAGTGGGGTATGAAGGCAGCTTGATCCCATAGCACCAACTTGCCCGCTGAGGTGGGCTTTGGGATGTGTCCTGGTGACTGCCATACAGCAGGTAGCCTGAGGCCCGTAGAAGTGCACCACGCAGTGAAACATCTGCACACTCTGCCAGCAGGCTGGGGGAGATGCATCCTTGCCCTGACTCGCTTATATTAAGGATGAATGTCATCCTCAGTCATGACATACCTCTTTCTGGTGCTCTCAGCCATGCAGCGTTTTGGTGGTCTGAGGGCATGTCAGTCCTTAGCAGTGCTGAGAAGGGAGGGATTCCCCTGAGTCAAAGCAGCTAAGCAGGAATTTGGCGTGCTTTTAGCCTCATGCCTGATACTCTCAGCCTCTTTCCTTTCATTAATTCTACTCCATGCTGCGGCTGAAGAGCACGTATTAAAACTCTAAGGAGGCATGTCTAGTGGTTGTTCTAAACCAGTTAATTTTTTATTGGATTTGAAGTCAGACTTCATGGGCCAAACCCACCCCTAGAGGACTGGGGATGGGGAATTGCAGGCAGTCGGGACTTATTCTGGATAATTGACTTTCTCTTCCGCGTCCACCCTTTGCTCTCAGTTTGCTCTCAGATTCACCTAAGAAACCTCCCTATCTTTGCTTCTCGGCAGTGCTGAGGCTGAGGCCTTTGTCCCTGGCAGCCTCGGCCATCAAGACGCATTAAATTAAACATACTAACGTCACAGCCCTGAGGCTGTTAACTCCCCACGCACACAAATAAGCCATTGTGGTCGAAGTAGAATAACTCAGGGTTGGACCCTGATCTAGTCCAATTCATTTCCACACCTGTGGGAGTGACCTTCAAAACTTGCTCGAGGCTCTTGTCTCAAAAGTCGTTTTCTCATTAGTGGAAATGAAATGTATTGTGGAGCTGTTGCTCTGTCTCTGCATCTCTGGGGAGACCAAGGCAGAACACTTGGAGCCCCTGCCAACAAATCACACCAGGCCACTTTACTCCCAGTTGCTTTTCTAGAAACCCTTCTTTGCTGGCTCCTCCTCCCTTTCCCTCCACAATAACATAATTAAGATTAAAGAAATTCCTTGCGGTGTGTCCCCAAAGGTCGCAATGATCAGGAGCTGCCATTTAAAATGCTTTGGGCCCCTGGGTGTGCCCAGTGGACAGCGAAGGCACCTGTGGTGGCTCCCAGGCTCCTGCCATCCCTGCCTGAACTCTCCACTCTGTCCTCTGTCTCCCTCATTACTTCCCCTGCTTTAGCTTGGCTTCATAGCTGTCTGGTCCCAGGACTGAATGTCTTTTAAAGCAGTACCATTTTTCCCCATGGTAGAGATGCTGTAGAATTGCTTGGTCTGGTACCAGTGTTTACTTCCAGCTGTCGTCTCTGTCTAAAGTACTATTAGAGCATAAGGGGGGGAAAAAAAAAATCCCAAACCCTCCTGTTGTGCTTCGAGCCCTTGCCATCCATCAGCCAGGGGTCACAGTAACTGCAGATCATGTGCTCGGGTCTCAAAAACTGCAGGAAATCAGTCTTTGTTACATGGAAAATAAAGCAGTCTATGGGGAAAATAACCATAAATGTTCATTATTTGTACAGGAAAATCAATTTGTAGGCCAATTGACCAAATAAAGTAATACAATTTGCTGGGAAATCCCCCAGGTGTGGCAGGCAAATCATGGAGTGGAAATGGCAGGAGCGGTTTCCATAGGTAGTCTGGGATGGTTTGGGGGGTGGAAGGGAGACAAGGCTGAAGAAAAAGAATAAAACTATAGAAAAGGGCACCTTTAGCTGAAGGAAGGTGCTAGTGAAAGGAGGAGAATGGTCTTTTTCTCATGTTTATATCACAGAGGGTGGTGGAGGGAGGTGACAGTGCCACCATAGTGTGACAGCAGGGAAGGTGCTCGCTTGGAGGGCTTGGCAGACGGAGGAGCGGAGCCCTGTGCTATGCCTGGAAGCACGTGTGATTAGCAGTGGGAGCAGAGGAATAACAGAGCTGCTTCTCCACGCTGGCTGTGGCTATACTGTCAGCCACTCCTGGCTCTGCGGTGGTGTCTCTGTGTGATTTAGTTGATCAGCTTACGTATCTTCGTCCCACTTTGTACTGCTGTGAAAGGGACCCGGTGGTCCTCACCGGCCTCCCAGATGTGTTAAAACCCCTTAAATAACAAAAGCTTATAAAACACGTAGTGCTTTATATAGGAATACATTTTATAAATGAAACGTATGGCATAATGGCAGTGCTGCTGTAGCGGGTGACAGGCTTACTGGCTCAGGCTGCGCTTGCTTTTGGTTCTCTGTGATAGGGAAGGGGCTGCAGGGAGGCTACGGCTTCGCTGTTGTGCACGAAGCAGGTGTCAGAGCTTTTGATTTGTAAAAAAAGGGTCCTTTCAAAGCCTCGAGCGGCCTGCAGAGTACGTTCTGTTCAGACAAACTCTGCCAGTCGTGCCACATCTGTGCACGAGCTGCACCTTTCTCTGCTCTGTCTGGGTATTGATAATTTAAGTGTATAATGTCTGCTTCAACACCAGGCGTTTGGTTTGGTTTGTTTTTTTTTTTCCCGGAAGCGGAAGCAATGCCTTAATTAATATTTGTAGCTCTCTTGTTTGCTCTGGATTGTCAAAGTTTGCTTGGCTGTCGGGAGGGTCGAGTCATTCCAAGGAAGCTTTGTGGGCAGACAGACCTGGCTGTTGCTCACTTAGGAAGTGGCAGCTCTCTCCTCACATTTTTCTTCGGTGCTTTTTGGTGCTGGGCTCAGGCATGAAATCCTCCTACAGCACGTGGACCCTTTTATATCTCTACCAGCCTGACTGATCTCTGTGCAGGTGTTAACTGAAGGCTTGAGCTGGAGGTTCTTGAAGAGGCATGTCTCCATTCTGGGGAGTATGGTGCTGTGCTGCTGGGTGGTCCTGTCACGGAGGCAGATGCGGCTGAATTTTGGCATCAACCTGCCTGGGGAATACTGAGATGTAATGCAAAGCTCTGGTTGCTCTGTCTCCGCTGTGTGGAGCAGCTGCTGTTTCTCTGCTCTCATCAGTTTGGTTGCTTCAGTTTTGAGGGAAACTGCTGGGAAATCAATTTATTTAAAGCTGAGAAAAATTGCCCTCTGGTTAGTTTCCATCTCCTTCTGCCTGTGACGAGAGTGGTCCAACTGCGGGGATGGACGGGAGGCGTTTCTTGGGTCAGTCTAACGCCAGGGTGTTTGAGGGTGGTATGGCTGGGGTTAGGGGCTGACAGTCTGCGGGTTCCAGCAATGACCCCAGGAGCTTGTTTTCAAAGTCATCGGTGATCATTGGGCAATTCAGTATTTTGGAAGCCCATCTTTTAGGATGATGTTGGACCTGATTTTTCCAAAAGAACCAGCTGTTGCTCTCAATAGCTCCAATATCAGCTAAATACTCTTCCGTATGGACAACTAAAGAAAAGGAGGAACTGACTCTCACCAAATGCAGGTCAGTCTGTCCCCTTAAGTGGAGGTAATAATTACTGAACTGTGTAAAACACACTGAACTGTTTAGCTAAAGCCTGGTTTCTTTTCTGTTACAGCAACAACATGCATTTGGACAGGAATTGTTTAACTTTGCTGTTTGATCTCTGTGAAAGTTGCTCTTTAGGACAGTGAAGGCTTACCAAAGAAAGAAAAAAATCAAGCTCAAAACAGACCTCGAGGCAGAACTTGCACTCCAGCCAATGAAAAGCTGCACTGGCTGGTCCTCAGTGTTGTAGGACTTTAACAAAGCCTGCATCTATCTCCTTTTGGCTGAGCAGACTGTAAGCCACACTTGGAGATCTCAAAGAAATGCTTTAAGTGTGTGGCTCCAGAGCAGAATAAAAGTATAAACCCCAGTCAAATTCCTCTTGATGAAATATTTCAGACTTGCTGGGAAAGGCTGTGTTCTCTTGGACCTGATGTAACGAAACTTTGGAGTGACACATCAATACCTGGGGGAATGACGGACAGTTACTTTGTTCTTGTCCGTTACTTGGAAGGTACAGCAGTGAGGTGCACGAAAAGAAGGGAACGTGTCTGAAAGCTTCCATGCCCTTTTGCTCCTGGTCTCTTCACTGGACAGGAGGAGCAGGAAAGGAAAGAAAAAAGAGAAGAATATGTAAGTTTTGCTTTTATTTAGGAGATAGCATCAGCGTACCACATCCTCAGCCGGTGTGAGTTGACTTTTTACTCCATTAATACTGACTTACGTTGCCTGAGGACCTGTTCTTCACATCTCTGCTTCCTTCTTTGCAACCTCAGACTGAAACGGACAGAGTTGTTTGATGTGGAACAGACACAGAAAACAAAGACTAGGCCACTTTTCAGTTTTCTTTCAAAGAGTTTTTGAAAACAGGTAGCTCCAAAGGACTGATAGATTTTCTATCTTAGATTTACCTCCCTTCAAAGACTGGAAATTCCAGTTCCTTTTCCAGAAAAGCATAGCTCTCACTCTATTAACAAATTATCCTTTAGGCTTTATAACTCACTCAGAGGTAATAAATGGGAAATGTTCCCTCTGTTCACAGATCTTGTTCATCTGCTTTTTTAGGGCTTCAGAAAATGTTGTTAATATTGATGGGAAGAGCTGCAGCTTCCCTTCTGTGTAACTTTCTTTTGGTTTAAAACATACGTATTTTCTCCAACTATAGGAGTACCTACAGCCCTGTTTTTACGCGCAGCCTCAGACTCAACACGTCATTCTCTGCTCCAGAAAGCTTCAATATAAACAGTTCACAGAAGCAGGTACACGGGAGAGAAAGTTGTACTGATGGCTTTTTATAGCAGGGAGATTGAGCGCAGTGGGGTCAAGTGAGTGGCCCAGGATCACAGAGGGAAATCGTGGCTAAGATCAATTTTCTTCTTTGATAGACTTTTCTCCCCTTCTCTCTCAAAAGATAAAATACCCTAAAAAATGAGCCTGGACTGTCTGTACTGGAATTGATAGCTTCTGTATAAACCAGTTGATGGCAACTCAAAACTGTTAATGAAGAATTGGCACGTGGAGACCTGGAGAGCCTGCTGGGGGTACAGTTATTTCCACAATCTGCTGTCCCCCTGGCTACAGCTCTTAGACCAGTCTGGTTATGCTGAATTGCCTCCTTAGCTTGCCTCAGTCAGTGCCAGAACTTGCAAACCACTTTCAGGAGACTGAATGAGGAGTGCAACACAGCCCCCAAAACCTGGTCTGTACTGCCTTCATTCTTCACCTGACCATTGCTGTCTGCTCCCTTCTTCTCCCTCTGTGCTTTGGGCCATGCCTCCTGCACCGAAGCGACTTCCAGTGTGGCATCGGTGTCACTGGAAAGAGATGATAAATAATAAACCCGTTAGTGGTCAGGTTAAAGGGCTGGGCTGCAGCTGACAGGGAGGCGGAAAAATATATGCAGCAGAAGGCTGCCGACTGTTGTTTTATTCATTTGTTCATTACTGAGTGCTGGAGCAGGAGGTGGGATGAGAGGCTGGACAGCTTCTCCTGCCTGTGACCTCCGTTCTGACGGAGAAGCTGGTAAGCTCAGGGCAGCAGAACTGCACCCGTACCAGATTTGCTCCCCAGACAGCTGACCTGGTAGCATGTTGGCCTAATGAAGGCCCAGGGGAGAGTGGAGGATTATCTTGGAAGGCGAGTGACCCTTTCCTAGTTGTTTACACTAATCACAGCTGAAGGTAAATGCAAAACTCTGTCAGTTATCCTACAGGGGGATGTGTGGGCTCCATTGCTCAGTAATTTCCCTAATTAAAGCCATTTGACCAAGTTTATTATTTGAAAAAGTAAAAGAAAAATATTCCAGGCTCTCAGAACCTCCCCCTTTCCTTTTCCCTATCTTTATTATCAATAAAAAGAAAGAGAAAATGCTGTCTGGACTTGAGGATTTCCTTCACATATGGAAAAGATTTAACATTCTTCAGCTCCCAGCACTGGCAGCACACAAACCTCCCCTCTTGCCTCCCCCCAGCACTCCCTGCCTGCTCCCTGTATTTCCCAGCTCTACGTATACAGAAGGAATTCATGTGCTTTGGCAGGGTGTGCTGTCATCCAATAGAAATGATTTTTGAGAGTTGAATCACAGGCACGTGAATCATCTTGTGAACAGCTTTGATATTTTTATCAGTGTGCAAACTCTGTGCATTTGCATTTCTCTGTTGGTTTGGTTTTTTTTTCTGCTGGTACTGATTTGGATGCTGAAGAAGCTGTGTCCATAGGGAGTGCACCTGCTCATCTTCTTGGGTCAATTCCCAACGGGATCACATGTCCAGAGTTTGGCTGGCAGTTCATGTGGACTGGCAAAAGCTTTGCTTTCATGTGCATTTTTTTTGTCCACGGAGTTTTGGTTCTTTTTGCCTTGCAGTGCTCATAGCAGAGGCCTTTCCATTGCTGGGATCAATTAAATGCTCACCAGGGACCCTCTCTGCGAGGAATCTTTCCTTTTCTGGCTGACTTTGAATGTCACACCAGGGCGTTCAGCTGTTTTGACCTTGTTGCAGTAGCTCCCAGGGCAGGAAACCTTTCCTAACCCTCCCTTCCTGTCTCTCCCCCAAGTCCTATGCTCTCCGCCCGTCATTCCATCTGCAAGCTCTCCCAGGGCTCTTATGCAACAGTTCGTTTTTTTGGTATTCTTGGCTGGGAGAACAGGGCTCCAGGGGAGAGCTATGAGGGGGTTGGATGGGTGGGGGGAGAAAGATCTTATTTTGTAACTCTACTGACCTTGCTTAGCCACACAGAGCGGAATTTTCCCCTGCTCTCTGGAAGGGAAGAAATAGCACCATTGTTTTCTTTTCCATCTTTCTGATGGTCCTTTGCTTTCATGACAGAACGATCGGGCTTCCAGGCTTCTCCACTCAGGTAACCTACCACTGTTCCCAAGCTGCTGGGTTTTTTTTAACTTGTAGTTGCATCTCTAGATTTGGGTAATCGGTGGCTTTAAATAGTGTGTTGGTACCCATCTGATTTTTCCTGGGGAAAGGAAATATGCCTCTCTGTGATTTTGAAAAACAAAGCAACCCCCCACCCAGACAATACTTTGAGAGGCAATGAAAGCAATTAATGGTGTCAAAAGACCCTAGGAGGGTGAAGTGGTGAGTGACGGAGGGCTGGACTGACGCAGGCACGGCTGGGTGGGTAGCTGGATGTGTCTGGGGAGCGGAGGGTTATTGACTCAAACTCCAGCTGTGTTTCGTTAGCTGGAATCATAACCCACAAAATTAATCTTTAAAAATGTATAAAGGGAAGGGAGCCCTGATACAGGAGGCAGTTCTGCAGTGCCCTCAACGCTCACCCTTGCAAAAGCTTTGGAGAATTGCAGGAACGTTTTACTTTCCAGTTAAGCTAATTAAAGAGAGGATAACTAGTATTCTGTTTTCCACCCGCCACGCTCTATCCAAAGGCTGGGGGAAATCCTTGTGTTAGGAAAGGAAGGTGCAAGCCCTGAAGAGGTTTCCTCTGAGCTGAGTCAGTGTTTGTCCTGAGAACGAACGTCTTTTGACTCCTCTCTGGCCCTGAAGAAGTCGCTGGAGGGTTGGGTGCAGGGCAGGGGAGAGCACTGGTGCAGGGACCCAGCAGTGGGGTGCTGGCTCGCTGGCTGTGTTCCACCCACAGACGTAGGTGTTGGGGATGGGTCCTCAGTGCTCCCCCTGCTCTCAGAATATCATCTGCTCCTTACACCACCTCCTGTCTGTGCTCCTGGGGCCAGGGAGCTGGCAGGAAGGCAACCTGGCTCTGCTGGACTGAGCTATAAGGCATATTTACTGCTAAATATACCTCATCCTTTTTGCTGGGGGTACTGCACCTGTACTGACAGCTGTTGGCTCTGCAGCGATAGAAAATGCTCCTTCTGACCCATTGGCCAGAACAGCCCTTCTAGATGCAGCAAGCCAGCTGGCAGTGCTCACCTTCGCCCTTCTCTTCAGGTCTGTAATGGAGTTATTTGACTGGGGGGAGCCGGAGTCCCCAGATCCCTGGCTGGCTGGCAGAAGGTGGGGTTGTTTTCCCAAGCATCAGACATCCCAATGAAAATCATCATATTCCCAATGAATATCCACACACTGGGAGGCAGTTCTCTTTTTAAAATATTCAAACCTGCTTACAGGATTCGTGGTTCAGCATCCCATTAATGCATGAGATCACTCTGCAGTGAGGCTGTCACACACATACAGGCTTTTTTTAAGGTGAGATTATGAGGCTTACCTCTATAAATCCTAATGTACCTCCCCATATGCAGCGATGCCACTGCAGTCTCTGGGTGTATTCTTGCACATCACACTGCTCTGCTAAGTGTGGACTTCGCTACCTGCCCCTGCCCGCCGAGCGCTAGTTGATAACTGCAGGTATCTCAGTGTACTGCTCAGCTCCTGCCCTGTAAGCTGCCTGTACAACTGGCAGAGGACGTTTAGCAAAGGAATGATTCCTTGGATGGAGCACTCCTCACAAATGAGTGTTTTTATTTGCAGCTTGGACCAGTGCCCTCTCTAGTCAGTGGAAAGACAATTGATTGTAGCAGGTTCTGGACCAGGCTTCTGGCTACCTCTGTGCTTAATTTAAAACTAATGTATATCTACTGGTGAATGCCTCTAAACAGATTAAGAAAGCACAATTGATTCAAAACTGACTATAGATGAACATAAAAGGCAAAATTGATTGGCTTAGTCTATTTTAATTTTCTGGGAATGGCGAAACGTAATAAATAAATAAAATGTCCCAAACCTAATGGCAGAAATACAAACTAAACACAACTTGGAAAAAAAAAAAAGCACGGCTAGTGCTGGAATGCAGGTGTTGTGAGGGCACTGGGACCACTGGGGCCCTGCTTCTGGTCTTGTCCACATCTGACCCCTGGGCAGGACAAAGGTAGCGCAGGTCATCTGTGAGCTGGGGTTGCTGCAGATGCAGCTTCTCTTTGCCATTTGTGTTCATTCCTTTGTCTTTGGAGGGAAGAAGGTCTCTGTGTGTTGGGCGATACCTACAGAGGTGTGTAAATACATACCTGTATTTGTACATACTGTATATATTACATAGATAGGTGTGTATGTGGGTGTATATATAGATGTATTTTCAGTGCAGCAGCTTTAGGTGTAAGGATGCAGTTTACAGAAAGGCAAAGAATAAGCATTTTGAGGAGCAGGGGAAGGGGGGAACGCGTGTCCCTGGGCTGGTGGGCTGTATCTCTGCGTTTAGTGCCTCCCTGTTTGCTACGCTCTCGCTCTTGTTAGGGCTGATGAGTCCCTGGGCAGTCACTGAGACCTGGTAACTGCTCGAAGGTACCATAATGGCCATAAAATGATTTTTAGTATCTGATCAGCGCTGTTCTCTTTAGCCTGTGAAGTCATAGCAGAGGGTGAATTGTAATTATTTTGAAGTGGAAGTTTGCACACCCTCCCTTTTTAATTGTGATGATAAATTGCAGCTTCAGAAGAATACATCAAGCTTTGGCATGATAAAGCTCAAGCTGATATCAAGTCCTAGCTTTTCAGTGTGAGACAAATCTGGTGGAAATCCTGCCCTCCTCTCCTTTTTCCTTTTTTCCTTTTTTCCTTTTTTCCTTTTTTCCTTTTTTCCTTTTTTCCTTTTTTCCTTTTTTCCTTTTTT
>JAAGNO010028559.1:24299-60639 GCA_033439905.1 Ceryle rudis | reverse complement strand
CTTTTTCCTTTTTCCTTTTTCCTTTTTCCTTTTTCCTTTTTCCTTTTTCCTTTTTCCTTTTTCCTTTTTCCTTTTTCTTTTTTTTTTCCTTCCTTTTCCCTTTCTCTCCTCTCTCCCTGCTGTCCTTCAGACACAGTGCGAGGTTGAGTTCCTGAGATGGCTTTAGGAAGAGGGAAAGCTCTGCACACATTCTCTGCATGCACTGGAGCAGGAAAGGCGGCAGGGGATGAAATGCACCTAGCACGCAAAAAGCATTTAAGGGTGGGAAATGCACAATTTTATGTTGTGTGTTCCTCCGGGGACCAGGCAGTGAGAAGCCACTTGGACTCACCACAAAGCCTGTTGCAGCTTGAGCCGAGTTTTGTACTTGGGATAGTCAGAGATGTTGCTGTCAGTCACCTTGTTGCTGTCCATGGGGGCATTTTTCTTCTCCACACCTCTCTCGAGAAGGAAGTACGTGTCTGCTTCTTTCCATACATGCATTTTCCCATTTTTAAGCCAGTTTGTCTCCCCTCTCCCTTGAGTGTCTGCTGTGCACAGACAGCTGTGTTCTTGGCTTGGGCACGCGTCAGAGTGGGAAAGCTCATGTGCCTCCTTGGGTTGAGGCCTTCCAGATGGGTTTAGCTAATTATCACAATGATTAGGGCTCCCTTTAATGACCACAACTGGAATTTCTTGACAGAGGTAAACAAGTTTTTGGTTTGTGTTTGTGGAAAGTTCTTAATTTGTTTAATTAACAAAACATGGGCTCTTCTATCACTCTTGTCTTCCCTCATTGTCCCCTGCAGAGAGCCAGACTGGCTTTCCCAGGATGTTTTTCTTTTGCCAGGTTTATTTGGAAAGTTGGAGTCGATATTTCAGAGAAACTGTTACTACTTAAAAGTTGCTCTGAACTTATTTGGCTCATTTTGCATAACTTTCTTCCTTTTTGTTCCAGTCCTTGCTAAAACCAGGTTTCTTTTCCATGACTTGTCCCGTGGAAGGAGGTATGCCTACATACCTGTGCAAAGAATACGTGTGAAACTGGGCTGCACTTCCCCTCCCTGTGATTCTCTTCCCAGTTTCATGATTTTGTTTGCTAAAATTTAAAATTCTGTGGGACAAGGACTTTGGATTTCCACTGTACAGCTTCTGCTGTAAGTGCTGGTATTATGGCTCTGGCTTGGTCAGTCACAGATGGGGCTGAACTCCCCAAGTGCTAGAGACACGTTCTATCACAGTGAGAGCTAAAAACCCGACACCCTCTAGCTTAGGATGCACAAGGCTTGTATTTTCTCGTGGATCAGGCACAAAGGGTGCAGAGACAGAGTAATCTGTAATACATTCTCACTGCTAGCAGAGGATAGGAGGTTGGGACTGGGGTCATGTTGTACTGGGCTCTGTACACAAATACGTCTGTGGTGAAAAAGTAGCTTTTGCCTCCCGGGAGTTTTCCTTCTGTTTATTTGTGTCTTGTCAGAAATGACTTGCTGAGGGCAGTACGGTGCTGGGACCACCTAGGGGAAGGCTGCACAAGGCAAGACCTGCTAGATTCATCTGGACATGCAAACGAACAGGGAAGAGTGGCCTCAGTAAATCACATTGAAATTGATGGGGACTGCTCACTGGTGTGAGAGACAAACCTGCTGCTGGCCGGCATAGGCGGTTTTCCCTTTGCAGTCAAAAGTGTTGTGGATTATCTGGATCACGTCTTCCCTGGGCTACTGGCAAAGGTTTAATTTATCCTATTCTGCTATGTTAATGTACAACATGTGGTGGGAAGTATTCTGGAGAGAGAGATTGGTGGCTGATTCTGCTGCCATCTTCCTTTCCTATTGGGGTGGATGAGACACAAGTCAGGAGTGAAGAGGTGGGGAGAGGCTGGAAGTGCATGACTTGAATATTGGAACTGGCAGAACTAGATACTGATACGGCTCTGCTGAAAAGTCTTCTGCAGAGTGAACACAGCCTGTGCCCACCCAACATGCCAGGCTGAAACTTGCAGTGACTAACAGCGTTACCTTCGCAGGGCAGCCATTTGAGAGGAGCTGCTTGGTTCTGGGTTGTCTAATTCTTGTTTTCTTCTCTTTTCCTCCTGCCCTTTTGCATTCCAACTAACTCCATCCTGTGCCAGAATCGGGGTCGCCTGGCAGAGAAGAGGACGATCCCCTTACCTCCAACCAGGATCCCGAAGAAAGAGCTGACCTCAATTTTCTCGCACAGTGACGACAGTGAAGAGAGTGATAAGAGCAATGGTCAACACCCTGAAGTAAAGCAGGAGGAGGATCTCCATATCAGTATCATGAAAAGAAGGTACTTTCCTGCCAGTGAGTGCTGCATTGCAAAAGCAAAGACAGAGAAAACTGGGCAGCAGGTGACCAGCCTTTGTGGGCCAGTAGAGCCCAGACTGCCCAATGGAGTCATCTCCAGGGCCTGAAATTAAAGTGCAAATGTCAACATTATAGCTCAGAAGGAGTAGCTGGGTCCTCTTTTCTACCTACTCCCTCCTATTTGGGGCAAGTAGGGCTCTATGGGGCCTTGCACCATGGGCCTTGGGTTTGCACTAAAGGCGTCTGGATTTGCAGACCATAAATTGTATCTCACCCTCTGTCCAGCATTCTCTTTGTGCTTGGTGACACCAACAGATTGCATGACCAAGTCATCTGTGGGCCTTTGACATAGCTGTGTCTGAAAATACACAGAGGAGTATGGGTCCAGCTTCCTGCCTTCTGCTTTCAGTTGTCTCCAAATTCTGATGTAATATAAACTGGGTAATTTAATGGTGGGGAACAAGGTTTGGGAAGGAGGCAGCAGCAATGGTTGTGTTATATGTTCTAGATTACAAGTGTCAAAAGGGCACGGCCGTGTCCCACTGATGCCCAGTGCATCTGTAGTCTAGAAGCAGGAGTAATGGAGTTGCAGTAGCAGAGTTGCTCGGGTGCTGGGGCTTACCTCAGTACTTGTACCGAGTATACGTCTTCATCGTGCTTCTCTCAGTACCATGTACTTCACTCCCGGAGTCTTGCAGGGTGAAGGGAAGAGGAGAAAGGATTGTCTGGAGTTACATTCTGGTAGCTGTCACTTGGGCTCTCGTGTACGGCCCCACTGCCCACAGTATTCAGCTGCAAAGTTTTGTGTTCTCTCATTCCTCTGAAAAAATACGATGTTTGGAAGACTTGTAACTACAGGAAAATAAGTACTTACAGGCACCGTGTCTCAGCCTCCCATGCATATCATTGCAACTCATCTTGATTGTCATCTTCTTTTGATGCATAAAATCACTCCGATTCTAAGACAAGCCCTATAAAAACAGAGGAGTGGAAACCGAAGGCATGTAATTGCTTTTCTTATGTTTTATGTGTTTCTTGCTCCTGAGCAGATAAGCTATTCCCCCCCCTCCCCTTGCCTTCCAACAGATGTTGGTACATTCAGAGAGAGCTTGAAAGTAGAGAGACAAAACAGTAACCAGCTCTTCTCATAAAACCTGCTGGTAATTAAAGCCTGGGTTTATCATTCCAGCTGTCCAACAGCCATGTTCGAGGGTTATCGCTTGGAAATAAAAAGGTGTTTGGGGAATGCATCTGCACTGTGCATGTGCTCAGGAGCCGCAGAGGAGAGGGGAACCCTCCTAATCAGTTTTGGTAAACTGCCCTTCTTTTCCTGCCCCCTTTAATTATGCTTTTAATTCTGTAGAGTTATAGTGCTAGATTGTCTCATTAGGAGGGAGAACAGCATGATAACTGTATCATTGATATGCTGGGCCCCCCAAATATAAAGTGCTCTTATCTTAAATCTTTAATTACTGTAATTGCTTTACTTTGTTTATTAGGAAGTGAAGAAAAAATACTTAATAGTTACTATCCAGCGGTCCCCCAGCTTACCATTTCTGTGCTCTTCAGTACCTTTCAATCAGTTTATCTGAAGGTCTCCTGTTTGGGCTTTGTCTCCATTCCTTAGAGGAATGCATGATTCTTAGCAGGCAAGTTAGACTCTCGTGGCTTCTCTACAGCTCTTCTCTTTTTCATTTTCCTGTGAGCTCTGATACAGCGCGTGGGGCGGGGAAGCTGGAGTAGCTGGGGCAAGCAGGGGCCCGTCAGCGCTCTCGATGAGCGCAGCAATAACACAGAAAAAGGACACGTAATTCAGTGCTTGGTGCCCAGGCAGAGGACGTCTACTGCTCAAATCCCTTGGCATTTCCAAGCATTTTGTCCCTTGCAAATGGGTCCCCCAGCCCTCCTGTCCTAAAGAGGGGGAGGACCAGCCATTTCCACCTGCTCAAGAGCGATGAATGGAAAGCACCCTGACCCCACTTGCACACAGTCTTGCTGGAGAGAGGCTCTGGCTCTGTTCCCAGTGTCATTAGCAGCCCAGGGACTGGGCTGGAAGGTGTGATGGGACTGGCTCCAGAGACAGCAGCAGCATCATCATAAAGACTAGACAGCTCGCAGACATGACAGCTGGGGCCCGGCAGAGACAGTGCCCCATCTGCTTTCTGTTTTTAATTCACCTGTTGTATCCTCCCCGATTGGTGATGGATTGGGCTGAGGTTTTATTGTCTCCCACTGAGAGGAAGAAATAGGTTAAACTGTGATAGTAGGAAAACAAGGTCAGGGCCCGAGCAAACCTGTGCTTTCCTCTCGCACCCCTGGATGGCCCTCGTGTGCACCTGCACGCCGTGCCACTGTACACACTCGCATCACTGCTTGGCACGTTTTGCCTTTTCTTTTTTTCTCCTGTTACCATTTTCCTTTCTATTGACTGTTTCCTCCCATTGTTGGAAATCTTTTTGCTACTTTGAGGTCTGGGCACTGGAGAAGTAAAGACTCTAGGGATTAGAACAGGAGTCAGAAGCTTAGTATCTTGGTTAGTCCCTCACTCTAGCCTTTGGCAGGGATTTCCTCTGTGATCCTAGGCAGTGGCCTTCAGAGGAGGTCTGAGGCAGAGAAAACCTACCTCATGATGTTCTTGCAGTCCTAGAAGGGAGCAGAGACCTGTAACTGCCACTGAAATTCATGCATTTCAATGCATCGTAACAGTCCTTGCAAAACCTTGCACATATGCAATTCAGTTAAGGAAACCAAACCTCACAGCGAAGTGAGCTTGGCTCATCTGCTTTGAAATCCAGGTGACCCAAGCTTAAAGGTGAATGTTTTCATCTTGTAGTGAGACCCCTTGAGTCCTCTTTAGCCTGCTTTGCAGGGTGTGCTAAGTAGCCTTTGTGTTATGCCTCCTGTCTGGAAGACAGGGGGCTTAAAGTCTTGTCTCATATAACCAGAGGCATCTGCTGAGCTTGATACCGTAGCTTGATACCCAGACTGTAAGCACTCGGCTCCAAAGATTACTGGGACGGCGCTGCAGAGGAAAATCCTTTTTCTTTCAATCAGATTTTGGGTTCCTGAAAATCTTGCTCTTTTACAACGTTGCCTGCATGCAACGGTTGCATTGCTTTAATTGCGATGGTTTGGTTAACTTGTACTGACTCCTGGTGAGAATGCTTGTTTGGCTGTGAAAATATTTTTTTCTTATTTAGGGAAAAGAATGGTATCACTATAGGGCATTTCTATAGCAATGCATCTATGTCATGGTTATTTTAATCATCATAATCCTGGCATAGCTGAACTGGTACAAGAACTATGTAGAACGACTTCAGTTAGAAACTTGGGCTTCATGAAGCCTTTTTCCTTTCTCTCAGCCTGGTAACGAAGCTGCCTCTCTCCCTAGCAAGCTGAGCTAAGAGTTACACTACTCTGCTTTTTTGTTTCCACTCTCTGGTTTATCCTAGACACAAAATAAGCAATGCAGAGGATGCCTGAGACTCTGCAGTAGTTTGGGGAGCATAAACTTCCTTGCACTCCTTGGGAGGTTCCGAGCGACGCTGATAAATGCGTTACCTTGGGAAGAGCCTGTGGGCTTCTCCACACTGAGGTTCAAACTGCCTTTAAGGGTCTCCAATATGTTATCCCCAAAACCTCCAAACAGGGGAATGCCAGCATAGCCAGAGATCAAGGTTCTGCTTCAACAGTAAGATCTTCACATGCTGTTGGATTGAAGCCCAGCATTGTCTTGTGGGTGTATGAATTTAATTTCTATTTTAAAGACTGTCCTTTTTTTCATTAGTATGGGAGGGGAGGGAGAGAGGAGAGGAGAAATGTAACGATAGCATCTGAGGTTTACCAGGGTAGGTTAGGAGCTGCTCACACACAGCTTTGTCCAAGTCCCCGGCAAAATGTGATGGCACGGTGAATAATAAGAGGCAGTAATACTTAAGCACCCATTTAAAATGGTGCAAGTGTTTGGTCTGACCCGTCTCTGAAGGAATCCTTATGGGATATCCCTAAATACGTGCACTGGGCAAGATAGGTGCAAGTAGACATGCAAGTAGCAAAAATGCCTTTGAAGTTCTTTATTAAAAACCAATAGGATTGGGAGTAAAACTGGGAATGGCTTTTACAGTGAGAGCACACAGCGGGCTGGCTTCCTTGCCAAATATTGCTCTGAAATAAAAGCCATTCTGGGGAGAAGTAACAAAATTTCTCCTGTAGCAGGGTGTCTGCAATGAGAAGCAGATTTCTGGAGAACCTCTAACTGCTTTTAAGTCCTTTTTCCTCCTTTTATGTCACCCTGAACCTGCTCTGGCTGTGTCAGCAGCGTGACCCTGGTGTCTAGCACCTGACATGGCATTAGTGTTAGGAGAGCATTCGAAATGAAGGTGCTTCCTCAAGGAAGGATGGAATACTGTCTCCTTGCCCCTATTCACCCATGGATAGAGTCCAAAGAGGGGCAAGTTGCTTTCCCCTGTCCCCCAGCATCCCTCACCTTGCAGAGCAGCCTGACAGCATTTTCCTCACTCAGTGTCCATTTTCTAATCATGAAATTACTGACCTCCACTAAGCCTTAATGGCTGGAGGCTGTCAGCCCTTCCACTGCTGCCTTTCGAAGTGGAAAGCTATTTCTTACATCCCATAAGGCTGCTGCTCTTTGACTCCCTAATTGATTGCAGATCAAACCCAAGCATCCCCCCATTATATGTATCACATGCACCCGCTTGTAATTCAGAGCGGTGAGGTCCCAGTGCCTTCTCAGCTGATGTGCAGTGTGCACCACACTGCCTTTGCCTTCCTCTTCTTGCTTGGCCCCTTCCTGCAGCGCTCCCAAACAATCCAACCTGGTGCTGCCCTGGGATGAGGGCTATGTGACAACCCTGCTCGTGTTGGAGCTTGCTTTCATGGCAGAATCATAGAATCATTTTGGTTGGAAAAGACCTTGAAGATCATCGAGTCCAACCATTAACTCAGCACTGCCAGGGCACCACTAACCCATGTCCCTCGGCACCACAGCTCCATGGCTTTGAAACCCCTCCAGGGATGGGGACTCCACCACTGCCCTGGGCAGCCTGGGCCAGGGCTTAACAACCCTTTTGGGGAAGAAATTTTTCCTAAGAAAAATTCCCCCATAGATGTGCCACACAACAGAACACCGCTTTTTACCTGCTGCCAAAGCCAGAGCATGTCTGGGGGCTGGGCTAAGCTGACAAGGCTCTTCCAGGCAGTATAGAACTGAAGAGAGACTAGAGGCATGACAGAGCAGAGCTCTGGGCTCCAGCCCTGCATCAGGCTCTTGGATTAGTTTCGACAGCCCTCCTTCTAATTGACATGAGAAGGAGGGAGGCAGGACCCCTCTTGTGGCTGGAGACATATTTTGCTGCTTTATGACTCTCACAGATTCTGCTGGTTATTTTCTGTCAGTTCCTTGTTCCTTCCTCCGCAACCTTTTATCTTCTCCTTTCTCTTTCCTCCCTCCTTCCCCCTTTTTCTCTGAACCATGCGCCAATTAATAACAGTCACCGTATTCAATAAATATATTAAAGATCCCTCTGGGAAGCAAAGGCTGGACTTGGTCCAGAAGTGCCAGGAAGCATGTCATTGACCTAATGAGGACATATATTTGGGGGGGGGGAGAAAGAGAGAAAATGGTGACTTCTCAGGGATGCTGTAGGATAAAAATAAAATAAACAGTGAGTAATCCCTTCTTGCCCAGGAAGGAGATAGGAGAGCAGAAGGAAAGGTGAAGTGTGTGAGTGAAAGCAAATGAAATATTGACCCACAAGTGCTCTTGGCTGCTCTCTGTATCTCCTTGTATCTGACCCTTGCAACATCCATTCCAAGGTGGAGAATAACCCAGGTGCCCCAAGTCCCAGTCTCAGTCTTGCCGCCATCCTAAGGCCATTCCCCCAGCCATCCTGTGCGAGGTTTCTTGCGGGAGTTCATTGCCTGCATGAGCTTGTTAATGTTGGCTGCCTGAAAATAGCTTGATATGGATATAGGGAGACTGTGAAAGCTGGGACACTGATATGTGTGAAGAGCAGGGAGGAGAGAGGAGCTAGAGCTGACCTTCCAGCCAAGCACCCTGCCTGAGGGCACCTGCAAATACATCTTCCCAAGCCGCTCACCTGCGGCAGCGGGATCTGCAGTGTAGAGGTCTCCCCGTGTGCCTAAGTGCTGTTTCCTCAGGCCTGATCCAGGGCACACGTAATTCCCAGGGACCATAGTGGTGTCGAGATGTGCTGGTTGAACACAAGTCCTCAATTCACCCTTTTGCTGACACAGTCCCTTCAGTGCAATCTTCTAAACCAAAGGATGGGGGAAACCTTGTCAGTGTCTCTTCCCTGTGGCCTTGCCTGTCCTAGAAAACTGAAAGGTACAGACAAACTCCATCCAAAGGTCTTACCATTAAATGGGAGTAGAAAGGGACGGTTGTGGGTGTGAGATGGGGCTGTGATGGGTTCTTCTTCTGGCAGTAACGAGCTGCTCGTGGAGCTGGATGCTGCCCAGTGTTCTCCACACTTCATGGCATGTGTGCTGGTTACTGGGATGGTGGAGCGAGCCAAAGGGAGCAGCAGAAAACAAATTGGCCACAGTGCAGAAGCTCAGCTGCAGAATGAGGTTATTACTGCCCCTGGAGTGACAAGACGTTGGGGTGATGGCTGGCTCACACTGTTGGTCTCTTGCATGGTTGCCACTCTGGTGTTCTAAGCTTACAGGGTTACAGGACTGCGACGGTAAAAAAAATGACAGGAAGGGAAGAAAGAACCAAAAAATTAAAAACTATCCCAGCTGCTCTCCAGTATTTTGCCAGCTCTGTCACTTTCTTTCCTGGGCTGGATTCTCCTCCCAGTTGAGGCTCCAGAGATGCCTTGAATAGCCTCAGTGCTTCCTGTTCATTTTTCATGGTTTAGTTTCATATATAAGCAATTTCATTCTTCGCACAACCCAGGCCCTGACATTCTAGTCCTTCCTTGCTGAGGTGCCTGATGCGGCAGTTTGTTAATTCCCCCCTCTTGCCCTGCCCCTGGCCACCCTCCCCGCTGCCGGAGCTGTGCAGGGAGCCTGCCTGTTGCTGTGGAGTCCATCTGATCATTTTTATTGAACACTTTCTAACTGATCACGCTGTATCTGAGACCTTGGGTGGGTGAAGAAGTGGGAGAGACGGTAGCAGCTGTAGAACCTTTGCTTGCCTGGCTGTGGTTTTTATTCTGTGCCCCTCCCCTTTTCTGTTGCTAATTGGGACTGGCTCCTGCTCACCACTCTTTATACAACCCAAGGACAGGCTTGTGTAGCTGATAGTTTGCAAATTATTAGTAATTTGATTTCAATTGGATGAATAACCCGTTAAAGCAAGACGTACGTTAGCCTCGGAAATCTAATCGGTGATAACGGCATAGAGATGTGGAATGAGTGCTTGGTTCTGCTCCCTATCCCTTCCTCCTCCCCAGAAAAAAAAAAAAAAAAAAAAGATAATTAGAATTTAATTTCATTCTCACCTATTCATTTGTCTAAATATGGGTGTTTAATTATCCATCTCGGCAGATAGATGTTTCTGTCTCTACGTGGATCTGAGCTATTCCTTTGGCATGAGCTTTTCCCTCCCCCCTACTTATCATAACTCTCCGATGCAGTGTTCCGATAGTTCGAAGTTGAGCTCTGCTAAGTCTCATAATGAGCCACAGCTTCGCCCGACACACAGGATCACTGTCTGCAGTCTGCCCAAGTCAGTTGCTGCAACAAACCATGGGAAGTGACATTTTCTGGAAGGTTGAGAATGTAACTTAGAGACGGAACCCCAGGTGGAGAGCCAGGAGCCCAGGCAAGGTCCTGCTCTGATGTTGATTCCCTTTGCTGAGCAGAACATTTCATCCTCTGTGCCCCCTTAGGCAGTGCCACGGCTGGGAGGTACCTGCTTACCTGCTCCCTGGCATTTAGGTGGGATGGGGACCCTCCTGTTACGGTTCAGGTTGTGCAATTCCAGGACGTGAGTCAGGGAGCTGGCAGCGATGGCAGTTCCCAGGGTGGATGGGAGCTTTTGTACAAGGTATAGTTGCTGCAGGAGTAAAGGGAATGTTGCAGCCCTGCTTGGGAGTCCAGAATGAGCCCAGTAGTTTCACCTACCAGGTGGTGTTGACAATAAACTGATGTCAACCGCGTGTTGTGAGCTCCAGAGCTGAGCATCTCTGGAAAGGAGAGGCAGGGACTTAGCTGGGCGTTAGGGTGAGACGGGAGCGGTTACTAGTGCGGCACAGCAGGATGCTCTGCTGCTCTGCATCTTTCTTTGCCAGCTACACAGGCTCTGTGAGGACCTCGTGGAGCACTTGTGGGGGTGTAATGGCAGCACGATGCGGTTCAGAGTGGACTATGGCCCACACTGCGTGGAGGAAACGTGTGGCCTCTGGGGCAGGTGACCATAACCACAGGCTTTCTGAATTGTAACTTTTCCGTCAGGAAAGGGACCGTGGAGTTTATGGTCCATAAACAGTCCACACCATCAGACAAACATGGCATTTAATCTACATACAGCTCAGGGCCAAACCCTTTCATTTTTATTTTTTTTGAGGGCATGCCAAAGAATGTTTTATGGACAGAGAAACAGTAGAAGCACAAGGTTCCTTTTCAGACCTGCAGTTCCATTTCCAGCTGGTCCCGCAGAGTTCATCGTGGTGCACTATTTGGAGCTCTCCCCACTTCCACTGTGCGGCTGCCAGGATCTGATTTGCACGGTGCAAGGTGCTGAGCTGGAATTAAAGGGGATTTATGAAGGTTTTGTGTATGTAGGAAATCTTGTATTCTGGGGAGCAGTGTGAAATCAGGCTTACCACCCTCCACCAGTTCCACTCTTCTTGTGAGCAGGCCAGACCCTTCCTGGCCTGTTAGGGCCATAATGGCTTTGGCTGGCTTGAATTTGCTTTGAACTCTGGATTCAGATCAGCTTAACTGGAAAGTCCAAATGTGTCCCAGAGTTTGATCAAGCTTCAGTTCGTGGAAATTTTGCTCAGTGCCTCAGGTTGGCCTGTCCTTTCCAGAAAGTTTCCAAATGTGGTCTGAATTTTAACTTTGAAGAACACCTGCTATTGCTATAAGCTCAGTAGCCGGGAAGCACCTATTCCATATCTCTCTGCAAATAAACCACTGGGAGGCTGGAAAGCTGGGGTAGGTTTTCTAAACTTCCGTATGCGAGAAAGAAAAAGAATGGGAAAAACTGGGGATGTGTGGAACTACTAAATACAGTTTTGAGCACAGTTTTACTGGTAGAAGTTAATATCTACTAAAATCCAATAGTCCCCTTAAAGAACTACTCACCTCTAATGGCACTATTCAGAGAGCAGCCAGGCTCCCAGTCTTGCAGGTCTGCTACACATTAGTAAAACTTGCAGCACCATCATGTCTTGGATGTGAAATTATTTCCGTGCTGGGAGTTGTTTTCGCTTGATTTCTGAACTAGGCTGAAGCAGGGGCACCCATTCAGGAAAGCACTTAAACAGACACTCAAACCTGAGTTAAGTCCCATTGACTTCACTGGTCATGCTTAAGTGTCTTCTGGCCCAATTTAAAGCACATTCCAGTTGGAGAAAAGGCACTCTCTTACTTCAGCAGGTTTTAAATTAGGCTTCTTCTGTCATCAGTTGGTCTTCAGCTACACGGTGTTGCTTTTTCTAGTTGAGGACAGAAGCAGGAGTGCTGTGAGGAGACACAAAACACACACAAAAGTGCATTTACTTCTGCAAATATCTTGCGATATTTGTGATATCTTGTGATATTTGAAGCCTCTTCTGTTTAATGCTTTTGGGATCCTACATCTGCAGGAGCTGATTTATACGCGCAGCCAGGAGCCAGCATGTGCACTGGCAGATGCTGAGAGACGTGGGAGCGGGTTTGTGCAAGGATATGCGCTGGCTTGCCAGTTTGGTCTCAGATGGCTGTGGTTCTCATCAATCATGTTGACACAGAGAAACAGTGGTGGTCACAGACCTCCTCTGGGTGCCGGGGGAGATCAGTGCTCCCTGATATCGAGTGGAGGCACCAGACCACAGAAGGTCAAGCATCTGCCTTAGCCCTCTGGGTTGGGGTAGATGCTGTCTAGTAGCAAGGAGATTAAAAACAAAAACCCAACAAAAACCAACCCCCGTGGCTGCTCTGTCTTAATTTAGGATATTGTTCATTGCTATTCCTGCTTGTCAGCAGGCAGAGTGACAGAATATGTGAAATTAATTTCCGAGGTGGGAAATTGCTAATAATTTATTTACAGCTGGGGTGGGTGTGGAGGAGGGAACACAGCACAGACATATTTGGGTTTTCTTCATAAAATGTCAATGCTTAGCTCTTTCTGTTTCCTCTGAACGTGTCCTGTTAGTTGAGACAACATCTGCAGTCCCCACGCCTGTTAGAGAGGCTGCACGCAGCCAGGAGAAGCTCTCTCCCCGCTGCACACCTGCAGGTCTCCTGTTTCCAGCAGTGAGTCCTGCTGGGGACACTTGGCCTGCCCTGTGCGTGCAAGATGGCTCTTCGCAGCACCCACAGCTCGCCAGGAGGCAGTGGTTGTGGTCGAGAGTGAGGGAGAGGGACTTGGAGAGGATCACGGGTGGGTTGTCATGATGGAGCAGATCTTTTAAGTGGCAAGAGATGCAGTGCTCAGCGTGTGCCATTGACCTCTCTGTTTGTTTATTAACAGGATACACACCCACTGGGATTTAAACATCTCCTTCCGAGAGACCTCTTGCAGGTACCATTTTGGGGCACCCTCTTTGTATGGTAGGCTAAGAGTTTATGATATGTTACTGGCGTATGGATGCTCTTAGATGTAACTGAACGTTTCTGTCAGTGCTGTTTTGTTTTTTCTTCCTCCTTTCTTCTTTCTCTCCTTAATACATCTCCTTTCTTTTGTTTTTAATTTGGGGGAAGTTGTCTGGGGGGGAGGGGGAACAGTTTCTTTTATGTTGGAAGAGAGAATTGATTAGACTTGTAAGAAAGCCCATTATTGGTTTTGATATGTTTACTGTGGCCCCTTTTTGGAAGAATGCAAGGTTGGGGTGGCCCAGATCGATTTCCTGATGTGAGAGATGTGGGAATCTGTATCCCATTTGGGAAAGGGATTCTTTGCACAGAAGGCTCATTGGAGGGCAAACCGATGCTCCTGAATTGCTTGAGAGTCAGAGTGTTGTGTCCAGTCAACTTAAAGCAGTGATACCTTAGAAGGTGGGCCCGTGACTGCACAGGATAAGAATTGTTGGATGGCAGAGGCTTTAGATAATACGATACCACTGAGACACTCTGGTCCTGCAAAAACTTCTGCATCTTGGCCTCCCACGGCAGTGTTGAAATTTGAAGTGTTGGAGCCAATGGGACTCTGCATTTTGCAACGTGAAGTACGAATGGGTTGAAGTACAGCTGCAGGAGTGCAGTGGGAGGGTATTTACACGTCTGCTTGGGAAAAAGTTGACATTGAAAACATGACAAGTACTTTACAAAGCACAAATAAAAGAAATGACAGAATTATCTGAATTGTGAGAAGAGAAAAATAGTCAAACCAGTCTGGTAGGTTGGTGTTACATTCTGGTTTCCTGCAGTAGCAGATACCCTAAGAAGGTGGAAATTCATAAATTGAAGACATCCAGTTACAAAGATGAATATTCCTTTGCGACCTCCGGGTCAGTTGATACCCTGAGCACACTGCATTTTATTTATGTGTTGCTAGTAGTCATAAACTTTTCTAATCCTCTAAAAATAGAGCTGCAGAAATTTTCTTCTGCACTAGAAAAGGAAAAATGGAATTTTGATATTTCTCTTCTATGCTGAATCACCACATCAGAGTGAAATAGTTGAGCCTGGCAGGTACTGCTTGTTTTCCAATGGGGAGTGAAGGGTGGAAAATCTGAACTGATTCATACTCCATTAGGGAACGGGTCAGGGCAAAGGTATTTAAGTAAGCACAGGCTTTTGCCCTGAAGCATAAAGCCCCATAATTCCTAAAATTTACAATGTTAAGAATACAAAACCCCTCCCTGATCAGTGAGCATCTGGAAGCCGGTCTAGAAGGCACATCTCACCCAGCACTCCTGTGAAAAACAGCTGAAGTTTTTTTGTATGGCAGCCTTTAGAATAAAACCTCTGATTTGTTGCTATAAGCTTTTGGGACTCTGAAATACAAAGGAATGGATTCCTTCCAGGCAGACCCTTTCATGATAAATTTCAGCCTAGAGCAGAGTTTTATGGCTGAGTTATAAACTCCTAAAAGACAGAGGTTTGTAATGGAAGTGCTGACACAAACCTTAATTAATAGCCGTGTGAACAAGGATTCTACACAATGGCAAACACCTTTGGAAATTAGAATCCTTATCTTAAAGAAAAAAAAAGAGAACTTGCAATGCACAGAATATAATAACGGTCTGATTTTTGTGGCAAAAAAGTAAACTTTGTGGGCTTCCTCAGCTTAACTGTTCCCTTCAGTTTAGCTCTCTCCTGGCAGAAACATTGGTAGTTCTGCCTGGCCACATAGATTTTGCATTTGCAGATTAAATGGTTATTCCAACTATCAAAACCTGTGCCCATCCGGCTAGTTCGGAAGAAAGCAACGTGTATTATGCTGTGTGGTAAAGAAAGTAATCTGTGTGTTTTTGTGTCAGTATGGAAAAAGGTTGAATGTATTTTAAGTGACCTAAATTACCACGCAGTTCTGCAAAACATCTGGCATGGCTAAAATACATCACGGGGTGGCACAAAGGTTTAGCTGACCTTTGTTCTCAGTGACCTGCATAATTCAGCAGATGGGAGTTACACAGGTCACCCCAAACCCGTGCCGGGAAATCGTTAGCAAGCATCACACCTGCATGAACACAGTCACTGTGCTGCTTTAAATCCAGCCGGTCCGAGAACTGCCATCTCTGTTTACCCGCCTCTTTGTCATAAGTTTGTCTTTGATCTTCCTTTCCAAGTTGTCAGAGGATACTGAGATTCATTGGATTTAGCAAAAGACACTTAATTGGGTACAAATCATTCTATACGCGAAGAACCAAAAGCTTGAGACGAGGAATTGTCCTGAAAGGGGAGATTAGGATCTCTCCTTGTCCTGCCAGGTGCTTTGCTCCCTTCCCTTTTAAGCTTTGAGGTTCATACAGGTTTGAGTTTCCGATTACAGCTACACTTCCTTTAAAATTGCTTTTTTTAAGACAGAACTCCCTTGCATGGACATATTGTTCCTGGAATAATTTGCTGAAATGTGCTAAAGTTGCTCAGTAAATGATGCACTTCTCCTTTTATTCAAGACAAGCCTGTCAGATTTTGAAATAGTAAACACAAGGTTAAAGTCTGGTCTCCGCCACAAGCTGCCTACTCTTCGCTCCCATTGATTCCAGCGTGAGTCACAGTTGCTCAGCACCACAGGCAGGATTACCTTTCTGAGGTTGAGGCATCTCATGAAAATAAATTGTGGAATAAAAAGGAGTTCCAGGGAGGAAAAGGATTTTCCTTCCATTTGTTGCCACTTGATACCTTGAGGGAGCTGCAGGGAGGTGAGTGAGAAATAGATAAGAGGCCATGCATGTTAATACCATGCAGTGATGCAGCTCAGGGTGGAATAAACATTTTGGCCACCTGAGAATTTCAAGACAGTGTCAGTGCAATTAAGCCATCCCTGTTTCCAAGGAAGTCGAGAGTTATTTACTGTTGCCCTCATTAAAGGTGGCCTGACTGGAAGGCAGGAAGATGGTTTGTAGTTTGGTTAAAGCTGCATACAAAGGCAAGGAGTGCAGCCAAGAATTGAGCCAGGCATCTCGACCTTCAGCCACATATTTTAACTTCTGTCTGCATGGTCAACAAACTCTGAAAGAACATCTGAGGCAGCGTTTCTGAAAGCCCTGCGCTGGTGCAGGCATAAAACAGTGACAAAGGAAACAGGTAGGAGCATGCAGGAGTCTCTTCACTGCCGTAGGAACAAAAAGCCACTTGAGGGGACACTCCAAGCTTACTGGGCCTGCCAGGGGATAACTTTATCCAGGTATATGCCACATAAAGGCTGCATAAGGAGATGGAAGCTTTACAAAGGCATCATTTGCCCAGAGCAAATAAAAATGCATTTAACAACTGCAGTTTAAACAAAGATTACAGTGGTGCGTAACCAGCCTTTCTGGATGGGCATGAACCTTATCAGAATGTAAGTCAGACAGACAGACATTTGGCCAAGAGCCTGCATATCCGTGTGTGTTTAAATCTGACTATAACATACTTAGTGGGCCTTTCCATGTTGATTTAACCCTGGCAGAAGCCCTTACTCAGCCGGAGCTGAGTTTAAACAGCCGTGCTTAGCTGGCTTGTTACCTGTACATGTTTGGTCCATGTGGTTCAGCTGCACACTTCTTAGAGCGCTGTATGTAAGGAGAAATGAAGCAAGTCTAGTCAAGAAGGAAGAGGATATTAAAGAAATCAGGCCAAGTGGAAGAAGCAGATGAAAAATACATGGGAAATGGGACAGGAGAAGCTAAGTAAAGGGAAATACACTAATTTAGCTCATTCCTTTGGAAAGATACAGAAGGAGACAAAAAGAAAACAGTAGAGAATTGAAGAGTAGATGGTTCTGACCATGTCAGGGCTGCTCCTGACTCAGCAGAGTATTGCTGTGTGATGCAGGTGACATTATCAGGTGCTAGAGCATCCTGCTGCTCTGCCCTTTAAGGATTGATATAGGATGGCTTCTTGGCTGTCTTTTTATTTATTTTTCCTGGTAAGCTTTTGCCTTGTAATCTGGGAGACCTGAAGGAGGTTCTAAAAGGTCACAAGAAGTTTTTAGCAGCTGGAAGCTAGATGTGACCCCTTAAATCCCTGCAGTCTTGAGCATCTGCTGCTAAAAGAGCTGGTATTTATCAGATAAGTGCTTTTAAGTTACAGCAGAAAAATCAGACAGTGGCAGAGGGACGAGAGTGCCTTCAGATGGGGACCTGCCTTCACCCTTCTGTGTCAGTCACTGATTTCTGCCACGACACCCATGGACAGCAGGGGAGAAGCAGTAGTCCCAGCTGAAAAAGCAGATAGTGAGCTCAACGAAATAGAATGAGTCAGATCTTGCCCGTTTGATTTAAGTCAGGGCAGAGAAGACTGATGAGATACCAACTGTATGTAGACATGCAGAGCTGTCTCCATAACTCATAATGACTTTGGAGGACAACTGTGAAGCTGCCTCTTGACCGTACGCTGTAGAAGACTTTAAAAAATCCCAGTGGCATGCCACAGAATGTATTACCCATGACTTCTGGGTTGGTATGGGAAGGACAGTTATTCACCATGGGACGGAATTTGGCCTTTCCAGATTATTTCTGCTGTAGCTCTGGGATGTAGACTGACGAAGGAAATGTTTTAATCCTCATTTTAGCGGAATATACAAAGAGCTCTCACCTTTGTAACTCTTAAAGCTGAGAACCAGGACGTGCTTCCTGGAGGCAAAGCCAACGAGTACAAGGAAGCTCTTGGCTAATGCCACTGTTGTTGGCAGTCAAGGCATGGCTATGTAGAGACAATATGCTGGAAGGAAAAGACTTTCCAGATGGGTGAACTCAGTTTGTTCATTAAACAGTGACATACCTGTTTGATTTTAGACAATAGTTACCCAACAAGTAAATGAATGTGTTCTTTTGTTTAACTGCAAGAAGAGAAGTGAAGTAAACCCACAGCAAATCCACATAGTTGATAGACATTAGCAAGAACATTCTGTGTAAGACTGAAGAGCATTTGGGAAGGTTCAGCCAAGGACCTAAGCCTCCAGTTCTGTAGAAAAAAATAAAATGAGCAGCCTTTGCTTTGCTTGTGTTTGCTCACCCACAAAGCATCCATGTGAAGTTTGGAAGTATAGGTACTGGGAGAAAATGGGAGGTGCTGCTACATATGGGCCTGATGTTCCATCAGCTGCTTCTTGGAGACTTTGAATGACAACAGGACAGACTCCTGGCTCTATGCTATAGAGTATACGGTTCCCTTTTACTTGTGGATCTAAACCCTCAAAAGGTTGATACTGGCAGGAAACAAAAAAAGTCATTCTTGACACCGTCTTGCTGGATGGCACTGATGAATTTAGTTCTAGAAGCTGCGTGAGTTCCTGGACTCCACAGAGGCTGCTGGCAGGACGTTCCCTGAGGCCCATGTGAGCGGGTGAATTAGGCTGGAGATTTTAAAGGAGTCATGTAGAGCAGAGTTCCTCAAGTTGCCATTGCTTCTCCCTTTCCTGTAGGGGTAAGGCCAAACAAGGCCTTTGCTATGGCCTTGATTGTGCAGATTCTGGAGCAGAGATATTTGTAGAGCAGAATGGATGAATGGGGAGGAGGAAATGAGGACCTATTAATTTACTGAAAAGTGTTATTTAATCTGGAATAATTATTCCATTATTTCATTAGCAGTACTTTTTGCTCTTATGTTCATTCCCGAGGAAGATTCATTTGGCTTTAGGGATGAGTTAGGGAAAGGAGACCATTTACGTACTAGCGGAGATTCAGAGAAATGGCAAAGGTGAGTAGGTAGCTGATAAACTAGGTTTACCTTTCATTTGAAAGCTAGAAGAACACAATTATCTTTAAAATAAGGTGTGTAAGAAAAAGAGGTTCATTACCTGCAAGAAAAAAAAGAAGGTTTATTCAAGAGTAATTCCCTTCATATTTTTCCCCCATGTGTTGTCATCTCTAGTGTTGTCTGTCGTGGGAGGGACAGTATAACGGATCTTTTGAGATTCTGGATAAACCAAGCATGTGAAGGCATCTTAAGACCTTGGTATATTGTTGAGATACCTCTAAGCTTGGTTTGGGGGAAGCATTCTTGGTGTAATTCAGCTGCGCAGAGTGAGCGAAGAGAGAGTATTTTCCTTCTGCTTTTCGATTGAATGTTGGATCAAAATTTCAAGGGTGTGTTTCTGGAATAGGAGGTTTTCTGACCTCCCTCTTCACACCCTACTGTGAGATGGAAAGGATTCAAATATAAGTCTTGTCCTTAATACATTAGATTTGTGAGTGATTCCTGTAGATCATGAGTTCCCACTGTTCATTGTCTAAACATATCCTATCACCCATTTAAAATCAGTCATCTGAGCATTTTAATATTTCATCAGTTCAAAGCAGGCAGCTTAATGAATTGAGAAAATGAGGAGAATTTGGGATATTTAAAGAGACCTTCTCTCCATTAGGCACACCAGCTGCATGTCAGTGACACATTCTTGTTATTGGCTGAGCAAAACTTTTCTATTTATCTGTAACTGAGGAACATTGGAACACAGCATCTAGATGAGTCCAAAACTTCAGGGAACGCTCTACTTGTCAGCAGGACAAGCCTATTGATTTTGGTGCAAGTCAGACATGCCAAAAAGTCTGTCAGGAGAAAAATCAGGACCTCCAGGCTGCCTGGTGCTGCAGGCAGAGGAGCTGTTTGGCCCTTCCCTGCACTTGCATGAGTTCAGCAGGAGCAGCTGCTTGGCTTAAGAGGGTGAAGCTGGGTGTGACTTGGATTCTGACAAGGAACAGAGTTTGAGAAATGTTTTTTGAGAGATGAGTTTGGAGATCCAGCATGGAGAGCTAGGAGTTTAGGGTAAGCAGGGATGATTACACTGGGGTTAACGACACTCTGGGGAGCTGAAGGAAGGGTTTATAGATTTGCGTGGGAACACCCTAAGCCCCTGGAAAATGATGGAAAGGAAAACAAAGAGACACTGAACCTCTAGGATGAGGGAGGGATCCAGTATGAGTTGTGGGAGTCCATGAAGCAGGGAGTACTGGAGGTTGACTCACAAGGTCTGTATGGTGAGGAGGCAGGGGAAGGGCAGAACAGAGACAGTTTAGGTACTTGCAGTAAGGGGGTGTCACAAGTATGTGCCACGCCACCCTCCAGCTGTATTTCTGCTTGCCATGGTTGCCTTCATTATTCTCTTAGTGAAACTTTTTTTTATTAGTGGCCAAGGTGAGCTGCAGCCTGTGCTCGGGGAAGAGGTGATCAATAGCATGGGCTTGATGGATGTTTAGAGGAAAACTGTACCGACACTTGCAGAGACTGTGGCAGACGAGCCGATGAAGATGGACCATTATGGAAAATCCTTCTGAACTCTGGTGAATTTGTGTTGGGTTGCTGCCCAAAAATGTGTGTGCATAGGAGGCAGAGGTCAAAGATGTTTTCAAGGGAGTAGTCATGTGTGTACTCGGATGCACATCTGCACTAAGAAAAAAATGGCAGGTGGGAGAAAAGTCTGTAACTAACCTGCAGCCTTCTTGCCAGCTTGGGGTACTGGGTTCCATGTCTTTAGGAGAGCAAAATAGCACAAGATCTTTATGAAAGTGCTGTTGAACACACAGCTGGCTACAAAAGGCCGTCGCCAGGTAGTTGCGGGGTCTAAGGCTTTAGCTGCAAGTAGAGAAACTGAACTCGGGAAAGTAAGGAGAGGGAGCCAGCAAGTGCAGCTGGTTTCCCACCAGTTTGCCACACTGCAGCTGACAAAGTGGCAGGGCAGAGGTGCTGAGGCTGCCTGGCTTATGCCACCTGGAGCGTGAGGAGAGGGATGGGGAGAGGCAGTAAGGCACAGAGAGGTCTGGAGGAAGGAGGCAGCCCCTCTGCTCCTCGGAGCTGCACGTATGTACGCTCCCTTGCATCCAGCTTCTTTGCCTGGGGCTTATCTGCCCGTCTCTGATGGAAAAGTGACACAGCCTGTCAGCGGGTCACGCTGCCTATTGTTTAATAGGGAAACAAACTCTGCTGCTCCCCCGTGCACCCCCGGCTCCATCCACTTCTTTATTAGTCACCTGACCAAAGCCTTCAAATCCTTGACCCAAATCCTCCTGTGCCCAGCTTTAGGTCTTATCCTGCTCTGGCTGTTCTGTCCACCGCCGACCTGAGAGGAAAGGTATTGGCTGTGCGCTGTGTGATTAGAGAGATGTTGCTGGATGTTTGGAGCTGTGTGCAAGGTGATAAGCAGGAGCGAGGGAGGAGGGGAGGAGCCCTTGATCAGTCTGAGCTGCGAGCTTTCCCTGATCCACATCCCTCCTCTCTTTCTGCTGACTCAGTGACCCCAGTTTTACTGCCTGGAAGTGTCAGAGGCAGTGACCTTGCCTGTCTGCTCAAGGACCTCTGGCACTCAAAGGCCATGTCAGGGCAAAGCAAGACATGCTGAGGAGAAAGTTATTTTGCAGAGTTTCTTATCCCAAGATGACTCTCAGCTCTGCTGGACTGGAAGATGGTTAATCCTGCACTGATTGGGTGCTGTGCCTGTAGCAGCAGGTCAGAGCGGTCACCTTGTCAAATGTGCTTTTTTTTTGCCTGGGTAGGAAGGTTTCCATACTAGTAAGGGAGAAGCTGAGCGGATTCATCATTTCTTGGGAATAAATCGATTATTTTACACCCAGAGCACTCGATTCGGTGCAGTTGGGGTTCTGAGATGGAGGGTATCTCTTTGCTTCCTGGTGGGCAGAGACACAGGTCACACATTTTTTTCGCTCTGAGCTGCCACGATTAACTGGGAGTACGATAGGGTGATTTTCTGACAGGTTCTGTGCAGGAGGTCAGACAAGGTAGATATAACAGTCCCTTCTGGGGCTTGAAATCAATGAATCTCTGATTAAATGGCCCACAGATGCTGGGCATTGCAGGCTGAGGGAAAAGGAGTCATATTGGTGGCATTTTCTGTGGGAGCTGCGGTTGGGTATTTCTCTTGTGGCGGCACAATGGCCAGCGATCCCCAGACCAGCTCTGTCTTTCTGCCTCCTTTTAACGATCCCCAGATTTACCTGCACGGAGTAGGGAGATGGAAGGTGGATTTTTCTCAGGGGCTGGTCTGGAGTGCGTGTGTTTCTTTGGAAATTGGTTGTTAGGTTTGTTTGGGGTTTGAAAGAAATGCTCACTAAAAAATATGAGGGCCTTTGAGTGGTTGTTTTACACCAGTCCTGACATTACATAGTTGTGCTGTTACATAAGGTTGTTTCTCAGAGCTATAATGATGCAACAGTATTTATAGACCAATCTGGGTTTTCCTTTTAATGGTTTCCATAAAAAGCTCATTATTCCCTTCACACAGTCACTGACTGATTTACATGCTTGTCCTGTCCCTGGGCGTATGCTCCAGTTTGGGTAGCCCTGGGCGACACACTCACACTGTCTGCTTGTGCTAAATGACTTTAACAACACTGGCTGTGACCCTGGTCTCATCCTTAACACCAGGAACTTGTCTTTTGGGGAGATGATGAGGAAAGGGGAGAGGAGGTCGACAGAGAAGAAAAAAGTCACTTGTGTTTCTGCAGATTCTGGCAGTACTGTTATCTCCTCAGAGCTGCAAAGCCTTCATCATTCCTGGCGTGTCACCTGGCCAGGCAGGGGACGTGGCCTGGCTGGAATGGGTGCATATGGCATGTAGAGGGAAGTCACTGCAGAGTGAACAAGAGTCTGCGAACCTCTTACCTGAGCCAGGGGTACCGTTCAATATACTCTTGAATTGGACTTGAGTCTGGTCAGGCTGGGACTGAGGAAGGAGAATAAACCCCCTGTGTGTTCCTCGGAGGGACAGAGGAGGGTTGGTGTGCAGGACGCGTGGGCACACACCTGCCCTGAGCTCCACTTGCCCTGCCTCGATCAATGTCCTTGTGTCTTTCCCCCTGCAAGCCCTGACATTCCTCCTTTTGCATATTGGATTTTTTTTTTCTTTATTGTAGGGAGGGGCAGAGGGTCAGGACAGTTTTATGGCAACTGTATTGATCAGTAAAATTTAATATAATCTCTGCACTTACCGTGTGATTGTTAAGGGGAGGGAGAACCGGTGAAACGTATTTAAAAAGAAATATTTTTCAGTTTTATTTCTTCCTGTGCTACTTTTCTGAGTCTCTCTTCTGTTCCAAACCTGGCATCAAACTCCTGCTTTGCATCCCTTCAAGGACAGTCATACATTTCTGACTGGGTTTTCCCAGTTTGCCTTTGATTGGATTATTAGGAGAAGACTTAGCCAGTCTGGTCCAGTGCTAGATTCATTCACCATTTCCTTAGCTAACCGTCTTGCAGTTTCTGGATCTATGGTGTTTTATGTCTACTGAGAGTATCACTCCCTCTTTTTTATCTCAGATATATGTGGAACTCCTATTGCTGATGTACCAGGTTACCTCTTGGTGCCTGATGCCTCCCACTCACGGTACCCCTGCGCATCCCCTTGTGTAGAGCGAACAGCAGCACAAGGTGATTAACTGGCATACCAGTAAAATCTGGGCAGGAAATTGGAGCAGAAAAATGACAGCTTGAGTTTCAAATTGATGCGAAATACCCTAGCCACTGGAGCAGCCTTTTTTGGGTAGTGCTGAGTGGTGCTGCACCACGGGTGAAATGCCTCCTCTTCAGAGTGACCTGCACTTTTTTATGCCTGATACCGAGCACTCAGAGGTTATTTTATGTGATCTTGCAGCTCAGAGCGTGGGCAGAGCAAACCCTGTCTGCCAGCAGGCTGGAGAATCTCAGAGGCACACAGGGCTCGTTCTGCCTCGCCCTGTGAGGAGGAAGGGACATGGCATTTGTAGTGAGGCTGCTGTTACTGTTGCCTCTTTATTGTGAAGAGAGCTGCAGCAAACCAGGGAGGCAGCCACTACTGAAAATTATTTTGACCAAATTTTCTCCTTCCCCTCTCCCTCCTCCTCTTTGCAATCACTCTTTGCAGTCACTTTGAGCAGCGTGTTGCGAGAATCACCAGACCCTGCGGGCGCCTGGCTGCCTCTGCTCGATGCAGAGACTCTGACACTGATTTATATTTTGGTTAATTGTCTCCATCCATTAGTCTCCTCGTCCTTCTCCTTGTTAAAGATGCAGTTGCTGCTAATGTCTGTAAATGAAACACATTTAAAAGGCATTGCTCCCAGTCTGAATCTGGCTTGGGTTAACAAACGCTGGAAGTTGCCACCTCCCGAGAATCTCAAGGATGATGTGTCTCCACTCAGGTGTCCTGCAGGGGCAGGGCAGCCCAGGTGTTTGCCAGCACCTCTCTGCTTACCCTCACACAAGGGGCAAGAGACTGAGGTGTCTGCTCCACTTGTCTCATCTCCTCTCCTCTGTAAATCACTGCCTGCTGAACGTGCTGGCAGGGCTGGCTCCAGAACCGGAGAAGAAGATGGCTCTCAGCAGATGTGTGGGACTAGTTGCTGGGGCCATTTGAGATTGAGGCGATGTGACTGGAGTGATGGTCCAAATGCTGGTCAACATGAGGACCAGGGGACAAGACAGGACCAGAAGGGGTTTTGGAGCAATAGCTGCTGGCTTCAGGCACTGCCAGCCAGAGGCTTATGGTGCAGGTGTTGCTCAAAAGAAGGTTATCGTTCCCAGAAGTCAGTCACAGAGGATTGCTGCACGTCTGGTTACCCCAGCCTCCCTGAAAGGGCTTGCTCCTAATTCATTTATACATCCCAAGGGATGGCTGCAGTTAGCAAATCTTTGACAGTTCAGTGGCAGACCTCCTGATGGACTTCTCCTTCCTCGAGCACAGGTTGTGGCTCCTTAGCTGGACGGGATGATGTTGCTCATGCAGCATGTGCCTGAAATGACAGAACTGCTGGGTTGGCTGTTGTCCTGCAGGTGCTTCTCTGCGGTCTCCATGGATGAGACAATGGATGGCTATGGCATCTTGTCCCAAAGAGACACCTTCTGTCTGGGTGAAGGTTCCACCAGTTGTTGATGTGGCTGTCTCTCCCCTGGAGAGCCTTTTCCTGTAACCACTGCGGCTATCAAATGACCACTGGTGGACCATTATATTGCCATTACAGAAAGTCTCATCAGAACAACCAGCTTTGGGGGAGACAGAGGACCAGTTAGTTCCATTAAACATAGACAGTGCAGCAATCAAAACATTTGTAGAGAACATTAGCAATGTTTTTTTTTTTAATCTTCAGTGGTAATTTTTGCAGCCATTAGTTATTAGCACGTCTCACTGCTGCTTTGCAGAGCAGGCTCCTTATGTCAGAGCACTAGGATGTGACAGGGAATTTTAGACTATCAGCTCTGAGCTGCACAGTTACGCATGTTGTCCTGACTAGACTCCCAGAGTCCTGCACCAGTGTTCACTGGCTTTGGGTGTGAGGTTTTAGGTTGAGAAAGACTATTTTTTGTTGTTTCCCAGACCTGGCATGGAGCCGGCGGCATACGCCGCCTCCTCTGCCACTGTGCCCCCCTGCAGTGCTCTTTTGTTGCCAGTGTAACAGGTCAAGGGTACAGTGTTTTCAGGAATGCCTACCAAGGTCAGGTGGCCATTTTATTGCAGTTCAGCTTTCATTCCATGGTAAAGAACCATTTGGACTAAACCTGTCACGGCTTCCCTGCGTTCCTGGTAAATGGATCTGGTTCTCCAGTGCTTCTCTCTTCATTAGGACTTGAAAATTGCCCAAGCCATAATAATATCCAGCCACTTCTCCGACTGTTGCTTTTGGTAGCAAGACAGAGCCTAGTGGCAGAGAGGGAATTCTGCGGGATGGAAAGCAGCTTGCAAAAGCCTAGGACGTTCTTTTCGGTGGATAAATGGGCAAGGAAAAGGCAGGATAGATCTGTGGTGTGTTCGGTGGGAACGGGCACTTACACATCACCACTGTCAGCTTTACTCCTTGTTACAGGGTCTCCCTTTTGAGGCCCGGTTCATTTACAAGGTTTGTGCCATTTGCGGCTGTTCCAGAACTGCAGAGCTGGCCTTGAGGGAGGTCTACAGTCTGGGGTAGCTGCTGCCTTTCCCGTGTTTCTTAGTAGGAGGAACATCTTAGCGAAGGTGGGATCTCGCTCCTTCATCAGCAGCCATCACACGCTTTGCCACACAAGCAACTCCTCATCTTTTTTTAACATTTTACTCCTCCCCGTAGCTGCTAAGTGAGATGTCAAAAAACCAGGACGATGGATTCAAAGAGGGAATGAGCAACAAATAGCACGTCACCTGTAACTGAAAGCAACAACTGGAGTTCATCTTTACTGGACATGTTTAGATTCGCTGTTCAGATAGAGGACGGGGTGAATTTTAGCCTTCTGGATTGAGGTTAAATGTGTATTGCATTTGAAGTTGAGACTCAAAAAATCTTGCAGTGCTGCAAGTTCTTTTCTAAAACTTTGCCCACCAAACTAGCAGAAATACCTGAAAGACATGTCTTGTGATCAGAGCTTTGATCATCCCGAGCCAGGTATCAGAAGAAAGGTGTTACGAGACTGTCAATAACACCAGTTTGAAAGCAAATCTGGATGTGGCTCACCAGCCACATGCCTTCTGAAATCCCTGACACAGAGTACTCAGTTTTGTACCCTTCGTTTTACTGCGAGAACAAAACTTGCTGCTGTGAGATGGAAGTGCCCTGGAACATGTTCCCCTGCTGCTTGGAAACATACCTGTGTTACTCTGGGTCCCCAAACCATTAATTACCCAAACCATGCAAACTGAATGTTGCCATGGCAACCTGCAGCCCTACAGAAGGCTATTTGTCTCCTCCTTGACCTTTCAGGAGATCTGTATCTTGCTCAAGCCCCCTTCTCTCTAATCCGGTTTTTAAAATATAATATTATGCTACTGGAAGGGATCAGACCTTTAATCTGATTGTGTGTGCATGTGTCAGTGCATGGGTGGGGGCGTGCCTGCATTAACCGGCACCCAGCAGCGGCTCAGGGACCAGACAAAGGAAAAGCAGAGTGTGATGCTGCCCTGCTGGGGCTGCAAGTGAGCACCTGGGTGGAATGACTGGCTTCAGCACACAGACGGGGGAACCTCGACATGGGAAGGACTGGTCCCCTGCAATCCCCTTAACCGCGGGCTCCTTCCCACCGAGGCTGTGTGGGAATTGTTTCTGCCGAGGAGAGCTGAAGCACTGATGCTGTCACTCCTGTTTCGGTTGCCCTCCCAGTGAGCCTAGGTCCCTGCCTTCCATTGCATTAGTCACGGTGCCAGACCAAGCAGACGGGTTTTAGGCTTTACTAATGTGTGTTGGTATCTCCAGAGTGCGTGTCCTGGGTCTTGACTCACGGTCCTGCAAGCTGGATATTCTATTGCCTGTTGTAAAGGCCAACAGCATTCTGGTTTGTATCAGGAATAACGTGGCCAGCAGGTCTAGGGCAAGGAACAGGACAAGAGGAAATGGCCTCAAGTTGTGCCAGGAGAGGTTTAGGTTGGACCTGAGGAACAATTTCTTCCCCACAGGGATGGTCAAGGGCTGGCCCAGGCTGCCCAGGGAACTGGTGGAGTCCCCGTGATCCCTGGAGGGGTTTCAAAGCCATGCTGAGGGACATGGGTTAGTGGTGACCTGGCAGTGCTGGGGGAACAGTTGGACTTGATAATCTTCAGGGTTTCTTCCAGCCAAAATCATTCTGTGATTCCCTCTGAGGGAAGGATTGTTCCTTGGCTCTGCCCACTGGAGGCTCTGCCCTGAGCCTGTGAGTTTGTTGCCTGTTCTGTAGATGACAAGGTTACTGTGAGCAAGTTAGGTGGTGTGTAAACCCAGAGGAACAAAGAGCCTTTTCCCCAAGAGACACTGTCCTGTACTGTGAGCGAGTTAAAGCCCTTGTAAGCTGGGCTGAGCGAGAGGGTCTCTCATTTCTGTGCTGTGCCGCTTGTCCGGGTCACGCTCCACTCTGCTCAGCTCGGTGCATCGAGAGCCAGCGAGTGGCCTGGCCACGTCTCTCAGGTGGGCTCCGGTCACTGCAAAATCATCCCGAGCCAACAGTTAGGAGTAAAGAATGAGGAACAGGACTGAGGAATCGGGGACTGGTTGATGAAAGGGAGCTTTCTGGGGTTAATGAAATCGGAGCTGGAGGGCCAGTGTCAGCCCAGCCCGGGTGTGGGCACTAACCCAGTACAGGTGCTCCCCATTCCCCAGACTGTGGGCAGGTGCTGGGCGACTGGCGGGTGCTGGGCGACTGGCCCGCTCTGCCCAGGGCAGCACGTTGGCCAGTGTGCAGTTTGCCTGCTGAAGAAGGTAAGTGTCTGGTTGAATTTGTGAGGTAGCAGTTTCTGTGGAGAAACGGCCTGGGCTGTTTCTGGGATTTTTATGGCAAACGGAGGAGGCAGGGCTGAGGGAGATGTTTGCCTGCCTCGTGTTGTAGGACTGGTGTCTGCGATTGTGATTTGGCTGAGGTGTTCCCCTCAGGGCTGGGGGATAGGGGAGGGCCTGGGCAGGACTGAGTTGTGAGGTTTGGCCAGTGTGAAGGTCTAAGTCATGTTTTGCAACTTCTGGTACGTGGACTAAGCAGATCTCCCAAAGGCTGTGGTAGTGCTGTGTCTTTTGTCCTCTCTCTGGGCCAGCCAGCAGGAGACAATGTGGTTTCAGGGCTGGGGCTGCAGTCGCAGTGCTGCACTCCAAAGTAGCCAGTGTGCAAAAGCGGGTTAATTTCTGAAAATTGCTGGTAGCCGGGCAGAGCCCTTCTCCCTGGCTAAGGCATTGAGTAACTGGTGGCATACCTGGAAAACTGGGACTCAATTAAAAGTTAAACTTCCACTACCTTTATTAAATGGCACGGGGATGAAAGCAGTTAGTTGGACTTTGCTCTGTGGAAAAGTTCAGGAAGATCTCTTGCAAAAACTCTGTTTCTTTACTGTCTCACGTAGTTGCGGGTAATGCGGAGGTGGCCGAGTTCTCAGCTGCAGAACAAAAGCTGGTGTTTTATTGTGTTGATCCAATGTGGTGGTAGAAGGTTCTGTGTGGTCTAAGCAGAGCCTTACACAAGTGTGTTCCCTATTAGAGATCCAGACAATTACTGGAGTCTGACTGCAGCTCAGTGGAGCTGTAGTTCCTGGGGCCAGCTTGGCCCACAGGATCTTAAAAGATGCTTAAAGTCTTCACCTATGCAGGAGAGTATCTCAGTTTTACGTAAGAAGCTCTGGTTGCCGTTTACTCTCTTTTCCCACACTAAGACAGAGCCCCAGTTCTAAACTACCTCCCATTCTGCCGGGCGTAGAACAAGCCCAGGACAAAGAAGCAGCCTCTCCTCAATCCTCCCATGCGTCAAGACAAAAGGAACAACTCACGGGGACAGTTTGATGGGTTAAAAGCTGTCCCAAGCTCTTTGCCTTACTTCTAGTCTTTCTTCCCTTTCCTCTCAGTGTCACCTTGGTGTCCAGTTTGCCTTCTGCAAAGGTATTCCAGCAAAGTCACGTTTTCCTGGGATCTTACCTAATTGTGTGGGTAGACTGGGTTGACTTCAAAGCCTGTGGAGTGTACCCACCAGCCCTGGGGTGTCTGCTGGTGTGTGGAGCTGCAGCTTGCTAGTGCACCTTTGCATACCACGATGATTTTAAGAGTATCGAAAAACCTCCTCAAAATGCACAATTGTTGGGGAAGAAAAGTATCGCTTCTGGTGGGGGAATGTTTCTTTCCACAAAGATCTCCTGGGTTTAATTTTCAGCAGATACATCACGGCGTTCAAGACTCGTGCGTTTTGGAGGATCCCGTCGGGTTGAGTTGCGTTCTGTTCCAGAAAGAGACCTGGTTGCATTGTAGTGGTGGATAAAGCAAATCGTTCTCGTGGCTCTCTTAATGTGTTTACGTATCAGAGGTGCTTTGGGCTCGATTGGGATGCAAGACACTCTGCAAATGCAAAGATGTAATTATCCCATTTTTCTCTTCCTACTCTCCCTGCCTTTCTCCCCCTGCACTTCTGGCTCATCTCCTCCGCCCTTTCCTGAGCGTTGTGCTGATGGCAGCGTTTATCTGCATTTGTCCTCTGTCCCTGACATCCAGTTATTGATTGGCATGATTAAAAAGAACTGATAATCACTTCACATTAATCCCATAAATGACTTAAGACACCAAAATGTTTGCATAATGCATCTTAAAGGTGGCAGCTAAAAGAGGATAAGACCCAAAACTGCTTGGCACAGGAGAAATGGGCTTCCCACTCACCTGTGGGCTTGCTTAAGTAATTAGCCTTCTGCTTGCATAAGGAGGAATCTGAACTGGTTTAGCGGAGGAAGATGCACTGGGTGCTCAAAGGCTCTGAGATCCGAGCATCCTACCTCCTTGCTGGGATTGGGGGCAGGGGGAGCAGCGGGGAACATGACGGCAGCTGCTGAAAGGAGAGTCTGTTTTTGTCTGCTACATCTTGCGAAAATCTGGAGCCAGACGCCCGCTGAAAGTACCTCTGTCTAAAGACTTTCTGTCATAAACTTATCTGATTAGCAGAGAGCTAGACGACAGATTAGCCCCTGCTTCTGCACTAGGGATGGGCTCTCTGGAGCATTTGAGCAGATCTGCTCCTGGTGCTGATAGCCGGGAGGTGGGGGTGCAGCAGGTGGGGAGGAGGTGAAGGGGGGGATAGGAGGGGGGTATTTAAAGGAAGATCATTGCTAGGTAATTCTGCAGATAATGCACCCTCCGTGTAGTCCTGCTGGTCCCAGGTGAGGACGCTCAGCTCTGCACCAGTGAGTTGGTCATGTGCTGTGTGTCACCGCAGTACAGAGTGGGTGCCCTGGTCACGTGAGTAGAGGTTGGGAGGGAGCTGTGGATGTGGGAGGGAGGGCAATATTTCTAATATGTATTATTTTTTGGAAGTGTCTCCGGTTCTTCTAGCTGTCATCTTGCATTTAGAAAGAGGGGAGGAAGAAAAATTGCCACATTTAGCTTGGGGCAAGCACCTTGTCCTAGAAGGATGGGTGATTTGACATCTACTGCAACGAACAAAAGGGAAACATTCCAGCATTTCCATTTAGCATCATGTATACGTTTTAGCTTGTTTTTCCTCTTCGGTGTTTGTATATCATTTATTCAGAAAGACTTTGCAAGCGGATAGCAGTTTGCAAGCAAAAGCATTTGCTGGCTGAACTGCAGTATCTGCTACAGTCGATGTTTTTTTGTGTTCTCCCTGTCCTTAGAAGGAAAAAAAAAAAAAAAAAAGAAAAAAAAAAGACTAAAGTAGCCTACTTAGCAGCAATCTGGTGCAAGCGTAACAGGCAAAATAATGCTGAACTGCTCTAACGCATTCTCTTCTCCCAGAAGGAAGAGAGCATTGTTTCAGGATCTGAGTTGAAAATTAGTTCTGTAAATAAATCTGTACCCTCAGCTCTGAGTAATGCTGGTGTCCAGGTTCATGGTGGGTTTCTCTCTTAAAAAACCCAACTATTATTCAAGTAAATAGAGTAGTCTTGTATTCCAACAGTGATGGAATGGAAAAACTTACTTTTTTTAAGAACAGAAGGGTGGTAACTGATAGAAAACTATCAGTTATTTCGGTTCAAGTTTCCTATTAATTCTGGAATATAACTGCCAATTCCTACACTTTCAGTTTTTCCATCTGAGATGTAAGTTCTGGCCCACGCAAGTTATATCTGGCAAAACTGAAATCAGGAGCTCTGGCAGCTGCAGAGTCCTTTATGGGAAATGCGAGTGCTGTTTGGGAAGTGCTTCGCACTCGGTCTCCGCTCCCCCAAACTAGAGGAGGTTACCTAGGAACCTGGTGGGTAGGAGGGGGAGAACGTTTCTTGAAATACAGCTATGTCAGGGGCAAACAAAAGAGTCTCGCGTGCGCGCACACGTACGCTCACACACACAAAAATCAATTATGTGGTGGCAAATAGGATTTCCTTAACTTGGTGCTTTTCTGCTCTGTTGCAGCCGTGATAACGACCTTTCCACTATCATCTCCAACCTGCATCAGAGCCGTCAGCTCGTTATGCCAGAGACCCAGAGCCGCTGTGAATTCAAGAGAAACAGCGTCGACGTTGGCTTAGGAGCAGCAGGTAAGCAGCTGGAGCAGGTCCTGATGGTTTGGGTTTGTTGGCTTCCCTTTATCTTTCATTCCCTCAGTTGTTCATTTTTTTCAGCGGCTGTTTTTTTTTCTCTGGCTGTTTGTGTTGCAGTTTGGAGTGAGCTATATGAAGGGTTTTAATATTCTGGCTAAAGATTAACATGGAAAGGATTTCATGGTGATGTCAAAGTCCTTTGGAGATCTCAGCCCTGTGTTATTCTCAAATCTAGCGGTCTGTGTTAAACTGCTGGCAGAGGAGCTTGCACCAGCAAAGAGGGGGAATGTCCCCAGGGTTAGCGTCAAGCGAAGCAGAAAGGCCTTGCAGAGAGCATGGTTTGATTTGTAATTTCATTAATCAGAGGTTCCCCGTGCTGCCTCTGTGCCTGCCAACTCCTTTGTGAGCATGATTGTTTGGTTTTGTAGTGCTACCTGGCTTTTTGGGGAAATTACCTGGTTTCAGCTTAATGTGGTGAAACCAGAGATGCTCCTCTTGGATCTTGCACTGTGCCTCTCGGGATGTCCATAAGGGAGCTATGGGCTACCTGCTGGTCAACAAGTGAAGCACTGGAAGTAAACTAGAGATCTGTGTGTTTGCAGAATCTACAGATCGCTTTAGATTATAAATGAAAGTGGAGGAAAAATGGGGAGTTACGCTGGACTGTATATTGAGTGATCCCCGTCCTTCCAAATCCGAAGTGGCTCTCTCGGTGTGTGTTAACGCAGGCCTGTCCTGAGGATCGGTGTGTTGTGGGTTTGTTCATATATTCTTGTAAGTCTTTCTGTTGACTGTGCAACTTAACCCCAGATCTGAAGGGAAAACCACATCCAGTACACCCGGGGAATGTCTTTGGAAGATGTTCAGTAATATGACCGGTACCTGGTTTGCCTTTTGCATGAGGCTTCACCCCTTTCCAGAAAGGTTCCTCCTGCCCGCAGTGAAATTTGTACTGGTGTGACTGCTTTTGCAGTAAAGTATTCAGTCCCATACCTGTGTTATGCTGAACTGGGGAATCTGCCATTGGCAGCTCCCAGTCTTTGCTTTCGCAGCTGGTTCTCCATATTCTCATGAACCAATCTCCACAGCCCCCTTTCCTACGCGGCCAAACTGGCCAGAGAGATAAGTTTGTCTGCATGACCTTGCTTCTGTCTGTATGTCTCGGATGACCCTGTATTTTAAGGTAGCTGTTAATATTGTTTGCTTTACAGAGAAGCTGCTGGGGTTGTTCAGCATTGTTGATCCTCTTTGAGATCCATAGCACTCCAGAAACACAAAGGGTGGTTTTCACTCCCATCAGTGGTGAGCAGTACAATGACTAGATGTAGAAGTCCTCATTCTTGTTAAGAGTTTGTGTTGGAGCTTCTTGCCCATAAGAAACAGTAAGAAATAGAAAACACAGGCACCGCACACACGTTGTAGCAGTGGGACCAGCAGTGCTTGGCTGTGTCTGCAGTCAAAGTCTGAGCAATGAAAATGAAGAGGCCACCAAGGAAGTGACAGAACTTTTCAGGCTGTGATAGATTTGGTGTGTCTAAAGAGAGCTGACCAGCAAAAAAGTAGGTGGAGGGATGATGCGGAGATTAGGTATCTAAAGGGACAGGGGGCATTGTCACATCTCCACAGGGACAGTTTAACTCCGATTTTTTCCTCGCTGTCTGGAGCCAGATCCCTCTACGTGCTTGTTTCATTAAGCGAAGACTCATTTGCCAAACTCTACTCAGAACCTGCCAGCTCTTACTTCAGAGCATGTGCTGAACCGGTACCTATGTCACCACCTCCTGGACATGTAAGTCAAGGGAACAGAAACAAAATGCACTGGGATTTGTAGCTGCTGCTGATTATTAGGCTTACGTCTCAGTTCTGTTTGTTTTTATTAGCAGGGGTGGAAGGGGAGAATAGTGTAAATAATTGCTACGTACATAATTGTAAGAGAGCTAGTGCTGGGTTAGCCTAAGAGCCTGGCTGTTGTTTAAACCACTTAGTTACAACAATAAGACAAAAAGAACTTTGTGCCCACTTGTTGCTGTTTGCATTGTGTGCCTTTGAGAACAATACCGTGTGCTCGGGCGAGGAGAATCTCGCCTCTAAAAGACATTTGGAGATGGGCAACGCTGAATAAGTGATGCTAATGCCAATACGTTTGAAAACTCCCGCACCACTCATGACTATAAGCTGCAGTGCTCTCAGAGTAAATTGGAAACTGCTGCGAAAATATTTTCCGTGGCTGGTTTTGCATTATGGTTTGAAGGTAGGTACCGAGTCCCAGCCGGGAGAGGCTGAACGCTCTGGAGGCTGCTCTGCAGCTCAGAGTGCACATTCTGCATGTGCAGGGTGAGGACGTTCTACTAAAAAAGGCTTCAGGAGTGGATGGGGCATCCTGGCCATGGCAGAGGTGAAGGAGGGAACAAGGAAGCTTGAATGAAACAGATTTGCTTATTTCAAGGCCAGTGGGGTTAAGAAAAGGCTTGAAATTGGCAGGGTTGGTTGGTTTGTAATTAATTCTGTGAGGGAGTTCCGTGATTGATAGTTAAAAGCAGGGTTAGAGGGAGTGCTATAGTTCCGAACAGCGTGGATTGGAAAATGAGAAGTATTACCGGATCTTTAACGTTCTTAGAAATGCAGAAAGGGGCTGAAACTAATGGAAAATAACGGTGTGTATGGTTAGTTCTGGGGCTTTTATGAGTTCTGGGAGATAGGTGAGACTGGAGTCAGGGTTCAGACTAGAGCTGAGCTGATGTTCGGGTCACAGGGGGCTGAAGGGATTCATGCGCTGCTGGAACATATAAGGCCGTTGGTTGGGAAGAGAGGCGGTGATATTAATATCCTCGGATAGCTTACGGATAATTTTTAACTGAAAACAGATCACTTCATGTCAATAGTGATGGTTATATTTGGGAACAGAGAGACAGAAGAGCTTAGTTTGGGACAGCAGAAGCTGAAAGCCTTGGAAGATAACTGAGTCCCAAAAGACTCAGGGTTTGGCCCTGACTAGGATTTAATGACCCCCCTCGATGGGTGTAACAACCCACAGTGGCCGGCACTGGCTGCGTGGAACAATAAGGCTGGAGGAGGTGCAGCCTTAGGGCTTAGGACAGCTGGGACGAAAAAGTCACTGTACTATGGATCTTGTGAGGCCCAAAGAGCTAGGAAGAGTGGGGAGCCATCAAAAGCAGATGTCTGTGCTCTTGTTACATCAGTGAGGTGTGATTAAGACGAGTGTAGTGATTGCGACTTGTTGGCAAGTTTAGCATTTGCAGAAATCTGGGTTAGCAAATCTGAGCCGCAGTGCTTTGAAAGTACACTTTTCATGGAAAATGGAAAGATTGTTGTTGCTGATCGACTGTGATAAAGGGGAGAGGCAGGTAGTTATGTTGCCAGCAAGTAAAGTTCCATCAGAAACGTTGGACAAGATGCATAATGCCTTTCACTGTTTTTTGAGTACATCATAGAGGTGCATGAGGCAGCTGAGACACAGAAAAACAAATTTGCCCAAGATCATAAAGCAAATGATGACTGAACAACAATTTCCTGCCTTGTCCTCCCTAACTTCTCTGCTAGACCTCTGTGTTATTGTTCCCCTGTGACAGTATGGAATAGATGTGGAGTAGAGCCTGCTTCTAGGGATTGAATCTGTGAGAGATTGGGGGGTGAGGTGGGGGTGCTGTCCCCCCCGGTAATGCGTGCACCGAAGCAAGACGTTTAGATAAGAAGAGCTGACAGCTTAACTCCTGTTTGAAGTGTCCCCTGATACTGGACTTTAAAGGAAATAAAGAATAGCAGCAGCAGAAATCTACAAAAAAAGTAAAAATCTGCTCCAGCTGGTGCTTCTCCATAAGATATCTGGAGACCCGCAGCTGGCAGGGGTACCAGAGGCTTTTGCAGCGACAGCAGAAGTAGGTGGCTGAGAGGCGTGTACTGATAAAATCTAATTGCCCTATCGATTGGCTTTGGAGCCGCCGTCAGGCGTGGTAATGATTGAGATACTCTTACGTGTTTGATGCACGTTAGCTGTATCTCGCCGCTCTGGGCCCACCAGGGACCTTAAGGTGTTACGGAGATCTCTTAATCATGGAGCCAACTTGCGTGTGTTGGCCAGCTCTGTGGCACTGCAGAGATAGTACAGTTACCACTGAGGCACCGGATTTCCTTAGGTCCCAGCAGGTCCTGGGTTCACCATCTCGCTGGTTTGGGATTTTACCCATTTACACCCTCTCAAGCTATCCCTCCCTCCTTCCCTCCCTCCTTCCCTCCCCCCTTCCCTCCCTCCCTCCCTCCCCTCCCCCTTCCCCTGGGTTGACCCTTGACGCTGACGTCCTCCCCCTTTACTTTTGTTCAGACTTTTGGTCTCTCTCTGGGGCCCTGGGGG
>JAAGNO010028559.1:1610-13696 GCA_033439905.1 Ceryle rudis | reverse complement strand
GCCCACCGTGGGGCGGATGGGGGTAAGTGGGTGCTGTGGGGCAGATATCAGGGTGTGTGGGGCACCGTGGGGGGGAGGGGGGGCACGGGTCTGACGGAGGTGGTGCCGCTTCACAGTTACTGCGTGATCTCTGTCTTCCCCTGCACAAGTGCAGCCGGTTGGGAGTGGGATGGGACTTGCAACCTGTCCTGCTGACGTGCCTGGGAACAGCGGGGCATGGTGCTAGTCGGAGCGAACGGCTGCTGGCAGATGGGCGCACGGGGGTGGGAGCAGAATAGCAAGAGAGAGGGAGTGATAGGAGGGTAATGAGGTGCCTTGGCAGAGCTGTGAAATCAAGGAATCTTTTACTGCTCATATTCTAACTGCTGTCACATGTAACTGGTGCTTCTGTCACCAGTTCTTCCATGAAGTCTCTTCTGCCTGAAGTACATAAGAACAAGCCCCGTTGCATTTTACTGCCTCCTGTCCAGGCTGGGAGGGGCGAGCAGAGTAACGGGACTTTTGTTGTCTCAAAGCCACAAATCCCGGATGAGAACACTTCTGAGGAGGATATATGGTCTTGGCCTCCAGCGCTGGGGGTTTGCAGCATCAGACTAACATTTCCAGGAAAATCAACATGAAGAATGAAGCGTTCCGTGGGGAGGGAGCTTGTGACTCTGTTTGTGCTGTGTGGCCAGGTACTTCCTAGCTGCGATGCTGGCTTGGCAAGCTGGTACTGGCCGTGGTTTTGGAGCAGTTATTTAAAGGGTAAACTGAGGCAGGAGGATTGATAAAATTCAAGCTGCACTGAAAGGCTGGCTCAACACTTGGGATGCGAAGTGCTGCGATAACTTAAGTGCTGTCAGTGCCTGACTCTGTTCCTTTCCCATCTGCTTTCCAGTTACCAGTGTGGTGTTGTATTTGCTTTGCTTTTGGTTACGGATGGTTGCAAGCCTCTGCAGTTGTCTCTGAGCACCAGGTTCGTTAACAGGCTGGGTGACAGGGTCATGGCAAGATAAGAACGGAGGCAGCTTGTGCTCTTTAAAACCTTGAAATGCCACTTGTAACTTTGCAGAGTTCCCGAATCGCTCTTTGGATAAAGCCACTGCCTGGCAGGCTCTGCCCTCGGCACGTGAACTGTCTGCTCTCGGCGCTGCTCAGCCTGTGGCAGCAGCAGATCTGTGCTCTGGATCTCTTCATAAATACAACGCCAAGGCAGAAACCTGAATTCAAAGTAATCTGGAGTGATTTTGAGTACGAGGGACATTTGCTTGGCTTATAATGTCCCCTGGAACATAAATAATTTTGTTGTTCTTGTAAATAGCACCAAGGGGGTTTGTAACCTTTCTTAACCAACACACTTTGGGCAAATTGCAGAAGCTTTGCGTGCGTGTTGACTCACAGGCAGATGCAGCGTGTGCTCGCTCAAATATGGTGCTTGTTTGCGAGATATTTTTTTTTTTTCTTTTAAGATGCTGCATCTTTAACAAGCCCTTGATAGATGAGAATTTGATGCTTGCAGTGACAAACAGTCTCTTCCTTCCTGCCCATATGCAACATCATGCTTTCAGTTTCCCCAGCATTATGATGGGAGGATATTGATTTTAAATCTGTTCGGGGACGCTGTAATTGTATATTAGGTATTTTGTGTTGGTTTGTAGGGCTGCAGTAATGCAAAAGGCTTGAGTGTTTCCGTACAATCTAGAGGGGGAAGATTGCTAAGGACCTTGAGGTTTTGAAGGAGGAGGGGGGAGGGGGGGGGGGAGTTTGAGAGAGAGCGAGAGAGGGAGAGAGATTGAGAGAGAGAGGGAGAGAGATACTGTGGTAGGAAGATTCAGAGATCTGTTGTGCTTTTTTTTTTGTGTTGTTTTTTTCCTCCCCTTTCTCTCCCCCAGTTGCTTTGCATCAGGGCATGAAAGGAGTGGAAACACCAGGGGGACAAAAGGCAACAGAACAAATGATGAAACTCAGTAAGGAAATCAACTGGATTCAGAATTTATAGCTTTAAAACGTTGCATTGATCAGTGTGTGAATAGTCATTATGTGCTTTTGGGCTGCGTGATTAGGAAAGCAGATCAAGGCTCTCAAGATGATGATTTTTCTTACTTTCTTTTTTTTTTTTCCTCTGCTTGTAATATATGTGTGCGTGTGTGTGTCTGTGTGAGAGAGAGAGGCAAAATACCAAAGTCTCTCTGGTTGCTTCTGCAAAGGGGAAAGTGCAACCTTATCTGATACTCAGGTTTCTCATCTCTCTTCTAGATGAAATTTTAGGCAAGAGAAGAGTATGTTCTCCCAACAGCAGCAGTGAGTGTCCTTTAGAAAGCAAGAAAGCCAGAAGTGAGTCCCCAAAGGGTAAGTGCTGCTTCTCCTTTCCCCATCCCCTTCCCCTTTCTTCTCCTTTCTTAAGAGTGGAACTTAATTGAAATTAAGGAGGGAGGGAAGGGAGGGCTGCAGGAGGCTGTGGTGTGGGAGCTGCAAGTATCCGGCACTGAGGGTGCATGAAGGAGGCTACCAGTGCGCTGTGCTTTCTTTATCTAATCGGAGCGAAGCTTGCAGTGCGAGAAAGGGATTGCCTCTTAATTAGAATAATTGCTTTATGATTAAAAAAGCAAGCTGCAGCTTTTGAGGTGGATTTTAGGGGTGTTTCTACTTTTCAGACAGAATGTCTTGATTACATGTTTAGTAGAAAAGATACACACAGGCTTATCATGCTGGCATCTGTTCCTTTAAAGGAAAAAAAAGAAGGCTAGCAGGGAGAACAGGGCTGCCTAGTTCTTTCTTATGCATTTATGGCACTGTTCCTATAGAGATGGAATCTGCAGAGGGATCCTCTTTTGGGGATTATTTTTTTTTTTGGATTGATTTCCTGATTTATCTTACGGTTCTCTCCTATAAACGTGATTTTTAAACTTTCTTTATGACTAGCAAAGTGGAATGGGTAATGGAGCCTGCAGTTAATGAGTTTGTCTCAAGGTTGCGTAAATGAGCTTTTGCAGGCCGTTCACTTAGAGGCTTTGTTGTTAAGTTCAAACTAATTAGCTGTCAGTAATACCTGTCTTGATCACTGTGCCTAACCTGCACTCTTTGGCCACTGGAAAGAAAAGAAATAAAAGCAGAGTAGCTGTCTGGAGCTAGATTCTGTTTCATGGGCTTGGAGTCCAGCAGCTGGGACTCTTCAAGGTGTTTGTTCTCAGTAGTCGGTCCAGGGAAGCTCAGAGGGGACTTTCTGCAGCAGTTTGTCCTGAAGCCTTCTTAAACTGCATCCCTTCTATTATGCTATATAAATATATATTGTAGGGATCTAGGGACCTGTACTGCATCCTAATTTCATGTCATGTTCTGGTGTATTGTCTCTTCTCGACTCCTTGTCCCCAAATTACGATCTGAGAGGCAGCACACAGAGGATGTTGAATGCTTGTGTCGCTTAATATATTGCCAATTCTACCTAAGAATACACTAAATCTTCTCTTTCATGTAACCCTCTCCTGCCTGTTAACTCTTTAATACAAGTAGAAGCACTTTAGTTTTTTACTGGGCTTTTGTGAAACGTGTAAAGAGGGACCCTATACACTGCTACTCTTTACCTGTTTTTCTTGATTTTGGGTTTTTTAAATTTTTTTTTCATCTACCCTATTCCTATTACCCTTGAAATGTTTCTAGTAGATGTGCAGGTAAGTTCCAGGAGGATGCTTCCGTAGATTCTGACAGGCTTTTGTTCTATAGGGGCGTGAGGCTCCCCTAACACGCCTGGTGCACCTGCTGTCATCTCTGCTGTCCCTGCTGAGCCTGTCTCCTTTGCAGTGCCGAGACAGGGCATGTTTAGGAACTGGATCCAGGTAACAACAACCCACCTGGCCTGGCTGAGAATGGGCTGATCTTACCCAAGCCATCTGAAACCAAACTATTGTGTTTGGATTCACCCTCATCAGGTGGCTGAGCTTGCACAAATGGATGGGGTTTTGCTATGGGAGCAGCAGGGTGAAACGATCCCAATCTGGTTTTTTCCTCTGGGCCTTCCCACCGTTTTTGTTCACTTGAGTGGGTTGAGTGCAGTGTGAGGCAGATGAGCAGCCCCTGGCTTTGCCATATTCGATCGGGATCTAGATCCTGCCCCTTAACTCTGAACGACTCTGGGATTCCTCCAACTCATTAAGAGAGAGGTTCCTGAGAAGCCCTGAATAAACACAAACTTAGGTTTTCTACTCCCACTTTTTTTCTCAGAAAGCCTTTCCTGCTCTTTAAAAGAATGTGAAACAGAATGGAAATTTTGAGCTGGGTCTTTTAACCTCCCATATTACCTGTTTTTTATTGCATTAGGTCACTGGGGAAGCCCTGTTCTCCCCAGCACTGTGACGGGCGTTTCCAGCCTAGGCTGTGCTGATGCTCAAAGATCATCAGAGCAGTGAGGGGTTGGCAGGGCAGGGGCAGAGACTTGGTGCTTTTGGGGCCTTATCTACCCACCCCCTGCTATGGAAAGGGTGTCAAAGGAGGGGCTGTAGCCAGCGGGTTTGTGTCTTAAGCCCCAAAAAGCAAGAGCACCTTGCAACAGAAAACTCCCAGGAGTCTTGCCATGCTGCTGGCAGTCAGGCAGCGTTCCTGTGGCATGGGCACCCCGGAGGGCTGGGAGGGAAACAATCCCTGTGTTCCTAGCTCTGTACTAAGGAGCTGATTGGAAATGGAAGGATCCACGTTGCGTGAAAAGTCATTTTCAAACGCAGTGGACCCTAGTGACTAGTTACCTGGAATTTGGGAGCTGCTGCTGTAGAGCAGAGCTGTAAAGCGTGAGGTTGTGCTAGAGCCCCAAGCTTGGCTGGGACCCAGATGCTGTGATTGCAGTTTGTGATTTAGGAGTGGGAAGGGAAACAAGGAGTTTTGTAGCCTGAAGGGAAACAAGGACCAGTTGGAGTTTTGCAGCCGGGTCTGCAGCATCTCCCTGGGTGCGCCCTGCCTCTTCCCCTGGCACGGCAGCGAGCCTTGTGCGGGTCCTGGTCCTCCACATTTCACACTCACAGCTCAAGGTGGGGACTCTCCTCTCCCTTGTGCACCGGCCCTGGACGCAGCTTTTGCTCAGGGCACAGCTGCATTGTCTCTGAAGCAGCCTTTTGAAGAGGAGAAGTGACCCCGTGCCCGTGGCGCATCTCGTGCTGCTGTGGCTGCGCCTGACAAGGCAAGGAGAACAGAGGCAGCCAAGTAAATCACTCCTCCTCTCTGACTGAGTGAAAAAACACCTGTAGGGTTGGAAACCCTTCCAGCAGGGAAGCAGTAACCTTCCCTTCCCCCCTCCCCAACGCTCGCAGTGTGCGCACCAGAGATCAAAAGAGAGCCCTATCTCGGTGGAAACAGGGCCGCGCCAGCACTGCTGTCAAACAGAGCAGAACGTTCTCGCGTCTAATATGGAAATGCGAGCGTATCAGAGGCTCGGAGCGAGGGCTGCGCTGGCAGGTCACGGAGGAAGCTTTCTCCCCTGGAGACAATTCCCCAAGTAAAAACCTCACTCCTGCGGCAACGGCGTGTCTGGAGATCTGCTTCTCCGATACCTTGAGACGTGAAATAAAACGGAACGGCTGCGAAAAGAGAAAATCAGTGAGAGTATTTTTGGTTCCTATTTGGACGGCTGAAAAATAAATCTGGTAGAAGCCTTGTCATTTGGGAAGATTTGAAACTGGACTGGACTAAGTGCTGGAAAACACACGTAGGGAACAATATTGCACTCGCCCCCTGGGGTGGGCTGATGAGCTCATATGCTGCTCCTTCTGCCGTTCTCTTTTCTTTGCTATTGTAGATCATTTAAAAGAAAACAAAATCTTACTGAGTCTTTGGTTAATGAATTAGACCAGAACCAGAGCTGGACTACAGCTGAGCAATTCAGAGCCAGTCTCTGTCAGTTTGTTCCTCTTCTTTGGCGGGCGGGGGGATATCCATCCATATGTTGATGGGTTTGGCAGCTGTCCAATTAGGCCAAATGAAGAAACAATGTTTGGCCCCATTCTTCTTAACAACTTCATTGCCCCCCGAGCCTGTACTGCTGAGTATGGTGGGAGAGGGCACAAGCCCTCTCTGCCCGGGCAAGTGACAGCTCAGGCAGGAGAGACCCTGCAGCTACTAAGACCTGGCTTTGAACCTGGGGTGAGATGTTTCTGCAGCAGACTCCTTGAGCTTTTGCTGTAGTTCATTCAGTAAAGGGAGATGCAGCCTGACATGGATTTGCTATTCAAAGGAGATGGACTGGCTGGGTGCTCCTGTCTTCTCGGGGATTGCTTGAGGAGGATGAGCCTTCTGAAAGCTTGGTGAAAAGGTTGTGCAGCAATGACACGTCCCTCAGGCTGAGCAGAAAACCTGCATCCTCTGAGAGCCTGAATTCCCTGAGGCTGCTGCCATCGGGACCCTGCAGTGTTGGTGGAGGGTGGGAGAGGTGGGTTCCCCTTGGCCTGGGCGAAGAGGGAGACACGCTGGGGAGTGCTGGGGCCTGACAGATGCCTGCCTTGGCTGTGCCTTCCCAGTGACCGTGCCAGAGTCCATTTCACACCTGGCGGCTGCAAGAGATTTGGCGAGATCAGTCTCCCGCATTACCCCCTGGTAATGACAAAAGCAGACAGCAAAGCTTCAGCAAAGCTGGAATTAGCACTGGCTGAGTCATGTGAAATCTTCCCAGTTTTAAGTGTGGAAATCCAGCCTTTCCCTGGACTCCTCCTTCTTCTTAGCCTCGCCTTGCCACCCCCATCCACCCTCCCATCCTTGCACCTGAAATCTGCTCTGTGGCTGATCGGATAGTTTATGGTAATTAAGTGTTATTAAATCCCCTCCCCCCCCTTTTTTCCTCTAATGACACAGCTGTGGGAAAAAAAAAAAAAAAAAGGTGTTTTTCTAAAGCAGGTCTGTGGCGTGTGGCTTTGCTCCTCAGTACTTCGGTTAAGAGCATCAGAAGGGAACTGAAGCAGTTGGTGCACTTCTGCCTTCCTGGGGGAGGTGGCAGGAGCAGCGAGGGAGCGGAGGAGGATGTGGGAATCCAGCCCAAAGAGCCATGGTGGGAAGAGGATGTGGAAGGGACTCCTGCTGCACACCCCCTTGCTCCTTCCACTGATGTTTTGCAGGCTCAGGTGCTGGAGGCAAGGAGCAGGAGGGAGCAGGCAAGGCACGGCTGTCACCTTGGGCAGCTTCTCTCCTTCAGGTCTGGCTTCTACACGGGATGCTCACAGCGTGGGGTGGGGACCCAGCGCCTGCCGACAGCTGGCTTGGAGCAGGCCACAAACCCACGATGGACACAGGAAGCCTGTGGTCCCCAAGATGAAGATACGTGTCGCTGGTGTAGAGATCTGTGGTTGTGGATATGGCCACAAGTGGCTGTGCTGGTTGAGAATCCTTGCTGAGCTGGATGGCTGACCTGAGCTGGAGGGGGCTGGAGATCGTTCCCTTTCGCAGAGGAGGAGTGTCTTGGGATGCAGACCTTTCTTACTGAAACTCTGCAGCTCAGACTCATTATTATTATTGCTATTGTTATCCCCTCCTGTGTTTTGGGGAGGAGGTGGCTTCATTATGACATGTGAAGATTGCATCCCCAAAGTCTGAGTCCCTGTTGTGCTTGGGTGTGTGATGAGTTTGGTGGCAGGCAGCACTTGCCCCTAACAGCCTGTTACTCTGACCAAGGCTGAAGTGAACTGGTCCCTAAGCTACTGTGGCAGGGCCACGTTTTACAGGGCTCTCTCTCTCTTGGACTGCATTGTTTGCCACAGGCTATCTTTCCTGATAACTAGCTTAGGGACCTTTCTCTCACCTGAGAGAGATCCACAGCTCTTTTCCCAGCAAGGTGTCCAGTGCCCGCGTATTTGTCACAGCACTGATGCTGGTGTAGAGTAAGTGGCTGTGCTCAGAACTATCACCTTGAATTTGGAGCCTGTCTGGCAGCAGTGTCACCTGCCATGAGCCCTGAGGGACTCGGTCTGTGAAATGAGGTGGATGAAGGAGCACGAATCTGGGGCACACGGTAGGGTGGTCTTGTCATTCACTGAACACAGCGGTGGTCTTGTGACCAGCATGGGGGGGAGCCCTTCCAGCTCCTTCCCTCCCCTTCTGCCTGTTTAGATTGTTACTGGGAGTTCCTCTCTGAGTAATGAAAAGGGTTTGCCTGTGGGGAAGATCCAAGATAAAATAGTGTTAGAGCAGCCACCGCCAAGGCGAGAACGGTAATTACTCTGAGTTCTGCTTACAGTAAACAGAAAGGCTCTGTGGTTTTATCTCCCTGATTGTTGGACTGGGATCCTTTCTGCCTGTGGAGCAGGCAGAGGCCTCCCTCCTGGGCTGAGCGGTCGTTCCGGGAAGGTGGAGCGGTAGGTGGGCATGGTGGGTATCATTTTAATGGCCTCGGAGTGCTCAGCCATATGTACAGATCTGAAACAACCTGCTTTGGTGAGTTGCCTCCAAGAGCCGGGCAGGTGGACTGACATCACTGCCTGTCATGCAGTTGTCACCTACGCTGGGCGCTCGAACGTCTCTCGCGTTGCTGTGTCCTTGTGGGTGTTCGGAAAGGTGGGGGAAAGAGCTGCGTGTCCGATGGGTGTTAGTTGAAAACCAGAACTCGTGTCCCCCAGAATGGAAGAGGGAGAACTGGGTGAACTCTCTCATCCTGCCTGTCCTCTGTGCCACCCTGGGGACAGAGCCTGAGAGCTGGCTGGCAACCGTGTGTTGTTATAACACAGCGCTTGTTGCTTCAGGGGGAAAAATATAAATATTTTATTCAGGAGTTCTTTGGGTGCTGTGGCAATTGAAGCCTTAGACTTTCCTGTATGTAAGTGTGCCCATGGTTGGCCATTTAACAAGTTGTAGGTGTGTCTTGGCTGTATATGATGGTATAGATCTTGGAGCACAAGGACAGCTGCACTTGGGTACATAGAGCTGTGGGAATTTCTGCTACCTCTCTACCCCCCTTTCTCTTTCTTTTGCACTGTCCCTATACTGAAGTGATTTTTCCACTGTATTTCTTTCTGGAAAAAAAAGACCAAATCTTTCTGCTCTTCAGAAAACTCCCACACGCCTCTGCTTGAGGACTCAGTGACTCAGATGACCCCAGAGGAGCACTATAGACGCATGATGTCGGCGCTGAACGAACACGGCACGTTTGAAGAACAGCAGCAACAACGTCTCTACCAGCTGGCCAACAGCATGGCAGTGCCCAGCCACGGAGGTACAGGCTCTCACACGTGGGAGAAGAAGGGGCTCGCTTTGCCTCGTGGTGTAAGCCTTGTAGGATGTCCCCAACCCCTGTGTGCACCTGAGGAGGATTGATGGGATGCAGTGTTAATGGGATGTTGAATTTTTATCGCGCATTGTATACAGGTGGTGCTGAAGTGTATCCTACAGACTGTTTCTTCCACCATCTCTGGGGGACATCTACCTGTAGCCATCTATAGATACCTATCAGGGCTGTGCATTTATTTACTGCAGCAGATTTGCTGCAGCGTAACTACTGCGTATTTTGCAGCAGCGGTGAAGGGGGGTCCTTTTCTTCCTTTGTTTCAAGGGTTTGTGTCAATCCGAATATTCAGAATCTGTGGTGTAAGTCTTACTTGGGTCATACTGTGGAGCAAGGGGCATGAGCGTGGGCGTAACGCGGGGGGGTTGTGAGACGGAGGCAGTGCCAGATACTCCTGCCATTTAGCGATGGCAGCTGGAACGGCAAGACGTTGTTGCAGGACTTAGTTAAGCATTGGTAGTGCTGGGTTTAGAAAGTTTGGGCAATAGTTGCCACACGCAGACACAGCATAAATTGGTGTTAAAGATCTTTCACCTTAATAAGAATTAGATGTCTTAGGATTTTACGGACAATTAAAATATGCAGATGAAGCTAAGTTGCAGTGAAGACAGCTTAGCAGGCAAATGCTGAAGTCAGTGGGACGGGTTCGTCCATGGTATCATCTATTGAAAGCAATTACATCACTAAGGATCGATCTGGTCCTTTGCTAGCTGAAACCCAGATCTGCTGTGGAAAAGTGAGGGAAGGGGTTGCTCCTCTTCCATACTCAGTGCGTGCTCACTTGGTGAGAGCTTCCTCAGAGCATTCATTGCCTTTAGGACCCTGGAGGTGACAGCTTCCAGGACTAAAAAAATTGTCCCCAGACCTTCCCAGGATTGTGTGGTTCTTTGAGGTGAGCCAGGCACCAGGGATAGCTGCGGGGACCCCCCCCAGCCCTCTTTAATTAAGGCCCTTCTTTAATTAAGGCCTGTTCTGTGCATCTCTGTACCTGCCTCTCTACTGTTTCTAGGCTCTAGCAGCACAGGGATGTTTCTGCACCCATACCTTGTTGAAAGGAAGGTGCTGCTGTTCTGCTCGTTAAAGGGAGACTGGTGCTTGTACAGTTGTGTTAACTAACGCAAGGAGGGGGAAATCCAAAACCTGGTCCTGAAGCAGCTTCGTCATCAACAGATACCATTGTCCAGTCTGCTGCCTTGCCCTGGAGGGGTATCCCGGGGGTATAAGGGACCTTCAGTACCAGGAGCTGATGGCTCCCACATAAATTGAAGGATTGCCGGTAGATTTTGCCTGGGTTCTGGCGGAAGCTGGCTGCCTCCAGCTCAGCTGCAGCATCCTGCGCTGTGCCTAAAGGGGGCACCAGGCGGTTACAGGTTCTACCCTGGGAACCGCTTGGCAGAGCAGGAGCCACAAGAGTCCCTCCATAGATGGAGGGTTCTTCATCCCGCTTCACCTGCCCTCGGGCAAGCGAAGTCTGCGGGACCTGGGTGCACAGTAAAGCCCTGCATTGTACCTGAGTCCTCTGATGCAGGAGGGAGGGGTGAGGGAAGGGACTCTGCTGTTCGGATCAGGCAATGCCAAGGAGACGGGAGAGGTGATGCTGTTCCAGTCTTGGAAGCAGGGGGTTCAGGCGTCACCGAAAGGTGGTTCTGTGCAAGAATCTGTAGCCCCTGGGCTGCTTCCTGCCCAAGGTGTGGAGGGCTGGCACGTACCTGCCTGGGTGAGCCAGGGAAGGAGCTTCAGCAACATCAGTGAAGCATCCAGCAGGAGCTGGAGGAGAATCTCTGACCTAGAGTGTAAATCCCCAGGGCTCCTTGTTAGGTTAATGAAGAGGCTGTCTTCTTTTCCACTCTGTTTGATTTGATTGACTTCTCTGGGGGCAAGAAGGCAATTCCTTTCGCTGCAGAGTAAGGATTTGCTTATCAGCAGAGGCATGGCATAAACCAGTGCCGAGGCGCACCGGAGTGGAGATGGCACAGGCTTCTGTGTGTGGTGTTCAGCTGTCCCGGGCATTTACAGAGCTGCAGAGCTCCTGCAGGCACGATGCACAGGGCTGCACAGGGCTGCACTTTCACAAGTACATGCCATGAAGACAAGCACAGTACATGAGAGGACAGTATATAACATGCATCATGCATGAAAGGGTGCCCGTGCAGACATGCAAATACTGAATGTTCAACCGTGACACACTGGACCGTGCTGAATACAACAGAGCACGTCCTCAGCACAAAACGGTATTGTAACAGACAGACATGACAGACCACCCAGCCTGGGCACCGGATGGCTGCTGGACATGCGGAACGTGTACGTCCAGGCAGAGCGTGTGCTGCAGAACAGCTGGTATCACCCCCTTCTCCCCCCGTGTTGAGCAAAATAGCTCATTACATTAAAAGCCTGACGTATTTTTTTTTATGATTATGATTAAATTGTCTCATCAGCGTTTGTTAGGTGAGGGGTCACACTGAGGTTTTGGGGTGAGCCAGGGGGAGAAAAGGAGTTTGTACCGACACACACTCTCGTGTAACATTGACAAGACAAAACTTGGTGTATTTTGGATTGTCTCCACACCACAGGGCTCTGGTTGGGCTATAAATTATTAGTGCCAGTACAAAGCGCAGTTTATCTGCGGGCTCACATGGAGGCACCAATAACATTAATAATTTAAAAAATGTTAATAATTTAGAAATCTTTTTTTTTTAATTGCTTTTCAACCCCCCTCCTCCACCCTCATTCTCCCAGTGGCATTCATCCCACATTCTGAATTCAGTCTGTCTCCGTGCCTGGAACCTCCATCCGCCAGCGTCCCACTGTCAATCAATCTGATTTCCCAACTGTCAGAGTGCAGGATTGTAAATAACAGATC
>JAAGNO010028558.1:10560-26168 GCA_033439905.1 Ceryle rudis | reverse complement strand
ATGGCTAGAAGACAAGGGCCATGTACCTTTAAGGAGATGCTTTCTGAAGCAAGATGTTAAGCTCAGCAGTAGTTCTCCTTATTTAAAATATTTATATTTCTCTCTTTACTACTTTGTTATAGGCTTATTTTCAGTTTGTCTTTGCTTTGCTTTATTGTGTTTTATAATTGACTATTGAACTAAAGGAATTCTAGAGTCAGAAAACCAAAATACTAAAGGTTAAAGAAGCATAAGAACATGAAGAGAAGGCAAGAGAAATGACTTTACACAGTACAGAGAATCACATCCCTCCATGGAAAGCTGATCTTATGGAGATTTGGTTTATTGTTTTTTTGTTGCTGGCTGGATTCTTCAGTCTAGTTTTTCAACAAAAGAGGACTATGAGTATTTTTATTACCATTAGAGCAAGAAATACTTCCTGTTCCTAACAATAGAGGATATATGCTCTTACTGGGCTGTTCCAGTTTTACCGATGCTGTCACCCTGTATGGCTTGTATTCTACTGAGGACTGATTGTATGATCCTTTTACACACCTAAACAGGTATGATCATCAAAAGTGCTTATAGCTCACATATTGCCACCTCCTCTGAATAAAAAGGTCTTTCAAAAGCTCACTCTAAATAATTTTGTAACATTAATGATATATGTACCCTATAGCTGTAGGTGGCACTTAAAGAAATGGGAAGGGAAGAGCTCTGTGTAACTGAATAAAAGGTGACTGCAAAGAATGTCCCATATTAAACAGCAGTCTGTACTACACAAAACTGTGACTAGTCTTAGATATTGCAGTATTATTCCCTTTTGGCATTGACAGTGATGAAAGTATGAAAGTACAGTTACTGTTGATGTGGTGTTGATGAATCTAACAAATGATACTAAGGCTGACAGTGTGTACAGGAATGAAGTTACTTACCTGGGGGAGGAAGAAGTAGTTGCAGTGGTCCTCAACCACACTGAAATTAGTATTTCAGTGATTATAAAAAAGTGGTATTTGTGTGCCCATATTAGGCCATGTGGTTTTCAATAGCTTTAGTTGTAATACATGGTACTAAAACTTGCCCTTAAGTTCAATGGAAGTCATATGGAGAGAGGAAGATCTGAACATTTAGGAACAAAGAAGAAACCCTGGCATCTAGTTTCAGGTGAGACCATTCACACAAATGGTGACCTGAGACAAAACCAAACAGACTTGTCCCCTGTCATTTGGGGAAGGAATTGACTTGAATAACACCTTGATACAATGAAAACAGACAGACTGGATAATCTAAAGAGTTTCTACAACATAATATTAACTGGAATAACCAGAAGATTAATTACCTCTCTGCACTAATATTTTGTACAAATGAAACACATTTTTTCTCAAAATACTGAGGAATAAAATTAGTTTGTGTCAATGGTTCCTTCCACTTAGAATCCTCCATTAGGCCTAATTGAGCGCTGTCTTTAAAAGAAACAGTGCCACTAACATTTAGCAGTGTGAAGCCGATTGTATCTCAGGAGAATCATGTCCTAATTTAATATTACAACATTGCATAAATTATAGGTTGTCTATTAGAGTGAAATGAGATTTTAAGGAGAGGATGCTCTGTTCTAAAACTTTCACTTCCTGTGAAATTGTAATATTACATCTTCAAAGGAGAAACAGAATAAAATTACACCCTACAGCTTCTGTGTGCTGATAGGCATTCAAGAATTTTCTCATATGAATGTCCTTATCCTGAGTTGTTCCCTACAAAATAAGGAGTATCAGTGAGAATGCAAGGGGAAACTAATATCAGATCATAAGTCTCAGCCTCTGAAAAATTTAAAGTATTTTGGTGCAGCTTGGCTTCAATCATAGACTGAAATGTCTGCATTCAAATTATGTTTGTATCCCCTGAGATGTAGGTGTTTAACAAATTTTAAAGCACTAATTGATTATTTATTCTAAGTTTAAAGATTGAGTTTTGAAATGTAATTCTATAAAATAGCTTGAGCTGTAAGTATCTCAGGTAAAATTATTTATTATAAACATGTTTATATATTATAACCACTTGATTCAGTGGTTTTCCCTATACACCCATCCAAGAACAATGAAGACATTTTTTAGTTTGAGAAATAATTCTATTACAGTTTAACAACTTTGTCTAAAAAGAAGTATCTTCTCTTTGTGAAATGACAATAAAAGTATCCATGGCTTATTATTGTTCCTAGTACTTAAAGTTTTTAAAATACCATTGCCTAAATAAATTGTTAAAAGTACATGGTACAAGGGCCCTGACATAATCATCCTCAAATCAAGGAAATATCACTATTTCACTTCAGTGTAGCAGCATGTTTAAAATTCTTTCATGTGTAAAAGTATCGTGTTTGGTTGGGATAAACTGGTAATTCCAGTATTCCGTAGCTGATTTGAAGGGGAGAATAAGTATGGACATTGTGTTGTGCATGCTCAAGTTTTTCCTTGCCAAGAGGAGCACTGTTTCTTACTCGATGTTTAAAAATTCATGGATTTCTCTATGTCAAACACAAAAGTTAACAACTTATATACCCAATATGGATAACAAGGAAAAACAGAAAAACTTTTGTACCATTCAATAGAAAAGAAATACAAAGTTATCAAGTACTGGTTCAGACAAGAGGTTTCAAAATACTTGAATCTATTTTCAAGATACTCATCCTTGAGAACGGAAAATCAAAACTGTTTTCCACACATAAGTAGTAGGTATTTGGTGTGAAAATGATTTACATTGATTTTAGATTATGTTTAATTCATGGTGATTAATTAGTTACTTCTAGACAGCATATTAAGAAACTGAATACTCTTTCAAATACCTTCCAGTGGAAAGTATCTACCTATGTATTGTTCATGCAGTAGACACTGGTCCCAACAGGAGACACAGTCTTTGATCATAGGATAAAACAAGATTGTACTTTTGCAGTCATATCTGTAGTCTGACAGTGTGCAGCTTGTTATGGTTTTGTTCATTCTATGTTGCTTACAAAACAGCTTCTTTCTTGTCAGGGCTGTTTTGTCCTGTTCAGAGACATGTGCATACCCTGTCTTATGAGCAGTTGATTTATATTTTCTTATTCCTTTGCCTTAATCAAAAAATAAGTCTTACAACCAAAATTACATTTGACTGCTGTGTATTAAAAAGATAGTATAATTATAAAGTCCAGCTGGAATAGTTTCTTTAGTCACAGTAGTCTTTTAAGGCAGATATGTGATCTGGGGATTAAAAAACTTTTCAGAAAGATTAAGTCACTAGATTTTTTAACATATAATTAATGCTACAGAGACATAAATTAAGCCACCTCTTGAGTTGTTTTACTGTTGTTTGTTAGTATTTTGAACGTTATGAGGTTCATGGTAATGCTTCCTATTCCTAAGGGCGAGAGAGTTGGGATTGTTCAGCCTGAAGAAGAGAAGGCTCTGGGAAGACCTTATTGCAGCCTTTCAGTACTTAAAGGGGGCTTATAGGAAAGATGGGGACAGTCTTTTTAAGCAGGGCCTGTTGTAATAGGACAAGGGGTGATGGTCTTAAACTAAAAGAGGGTAGATTTAGATTAGATATAATGAAGACATTTTTTACAATGAGGGTGGTGAAACAGAGGGGGTGGCAGAAGCCCCGTTCCTGGAAACATTTAAGGTCAGATTGGATTGTCCTCTGTGCAACCTGATTTAGTTGAAGATGTCCCTGCTCATTGCAGAGGGGTTGGACTAGATGACTTTTAAAGGTCCCTTCCATTCCAAAGCATTCTATGATTCATTGATACTATGGTTCTTTTCCAGTGAAGAGTGTTGCAAGATATATTATGTCATTAATCTATATTCTTTTGGGTGCATTTATATTCTCTGCCCTTTTAAACACAGAAACGAAATTAGCTTTAAGCATTTAATGATTGACAATGAACAGACCTAATTATTATTTTTAGGAGTACTGTGACAATATATAAGGTAAAAATAACAATACTTAGAAGTCTGAGATTTAAAAATAATGAAAAATGTGTTCAGTTTCTTCACTGCTTTAGAAGTTTTGCTGCTATTTTAAGTTTCACCTCTTTTGGAAAAAATGGAGCAGAAAGGATGGGAAAATAATGAAGAATGCCAAGTACCACTGCCTACACTGAAAATTTTAAGAAGTGAAAACAGCAAGTGAGAGCTATTGAGCTATACTCATCTGGTAAACGAAGTTCTGTGTCAAGTTGCACTTTATTATAGCTGAAACTTGAAATAACCAAATTCAGCACTGAGTGATGGAAATTCAACAGCCCTTGTAAAAAAAAAAAAAAATGGGGCATTTTCTGAGCTGTGGGACTGAATTTAGTATGAATTCTGAAGACAACTTTTCTCAGGGTTGCAAACAGTGGTCCTGCTTCCAGCTAGGATGTAACACACTGATAGGAAGCAATACAACTCTGGGTGCTTCAGATCCCTGTCTGCTGGGAATGAAAGGAGATAAAACACAGAAGCATGCAATACACTTTTTTTCTCTGACGCCTGTGCAAATTTGATTTGGTGGAGTAAACAGAAGACAAAAACTGTAGGAGCAACATTACATATTGCCTTCATTTGTATATTATATTTACTATGTCTTTCCTTAATGAGTTTTTATTAAATATTCATTTAGAAAACTAGGAAAGAAATGGTAAAATGTCTTTTATATTTATCATGAAAACTAGCTTCTATGGAAGCTGAAGAAAAGTTCTACTTTTAAAAGTCATATATAATTTCTATGATGTATGTTCTCCTATATTCCTTTTGTGTGTCTGAGGGCTCTGTTACTTTAGTCCATCACTAAAACTGCTGTTTACATCAGTCCACCTAAAGAATTCATTACAGAATGAAAACCTCTCCGCTGTATAATGAATGGGCAAGATGATTAAATAGAACACACTCAGTAACTGACATCCTAGTAAATTTTGACTTGCTATTTTAAAGTAGAAGTTTCTTCAATAATTTGAAGGTGACAGAGAAGATGCAATAATATCTTCTGATTGCAGTTATCCCAGATTACATCATTGATCTCTATGTCAGCATGTTCAGTGAGAAGGGAAAATGAGCCTTTAGAAAACACAGAAATTCAATCAATTTTTTTTCTTTCAGTTGTGAAGGATCTATATATATGTTGACAAAAGGTGTTTACTGAAGGAGCAAAGTAAAGTTGGTAATAGGGGGGTCAGAAAATAAATTCGTTTAGCTTGTGACCTGTCTGAGAGTGGTAAGCTAGAGATGGAGTGTAACAGTATATGGAAACTTTCCCTGGATATTCTCTATTTGAAACCATTACATGGTATGGGAGTCAGCCCATGGACAGTGTCTTTATACTTCGTAGTAAGATTTCCTCTTGATTGGTTTGAACCTGCTGCCTAGGTCAAACCTAGGGAACATCTGATTTGTTGTTTTCTTGGAAGAGATGGTGAATGAGCAATCCTTTGTTACTCCCTTTGCCGTTCATGATTTTGTAGATCTCTGTTGTATCTTCTAATCAGCTCCTCCTATGCTGAAGAGTTTCAGTTTTAAACGTTTCTTTTGTGAAACAAAGTTCCCTAATTTTAATCATCCTTGGTGGCCAGTTCTGAACCTTTTCCAGTTCTGCTGTGTTTTCTGAGATGGAGCAGACCATTGTTTCTATCCCAACAGATAAGGGAAGCATAAAAATATTATTTTTCTCTCCTCCCCATTTTATTTCTAAAGTTTTATTCCTTTAATAAGAAAGTAGTTATGCACATAAGTATGGAGCTTTTAGGTGCCTAGTCAATGTATTTCATTTGATAATTTCTTCTGTAAGTGCCAGGAGGTGACAGCATGAATCTAGTAGTGCTTATACATGTCTTTTAATACCATTTGAAGTCAAAACGTAAAATTGAGGTCAAAGGGATGTGAATCAGGTTCATTATTTTGACTTAATGTGTTTCCAAATATAGCTTTGAAATAGATGGATTGATTTTAGCTCTTCTGAAACTATTTAGTGTGAAAGTCTCGCATTTTATTAATTTTTTTTTTTTTTTTAATTTCATCACATAAAATTGGGTTCTCTTAGCTTGATAACTATAGGTTAAAAATGTTAGATTCTGTCACCTGAAAAAAAAATTCTCTTTCTAGTTATCTGTGTGATCTATATCATGAATATAAGAATTCATACAAAACTCACTTTTAGTGAAGGGCCATTTAGGTCTCAAAAATTCAGTCAATAAAACAATGACCAAAGAAAATGGGTATTGATTTGTCTAAATAAAGGGATGATAGGTTATGTAATATGTGCAACCTGGGAAATTTTTACATTAATTAATAACTTTGGAGTGTTGATATGAACTATGAGCAACAGGCTTAAGTTCCTGCTTCAGTTAATAATTTGAAGTGCAAAAATTTCTAGGGAAAACATTGGAAAAGACGCATTGTCATGTCTATTTCCTACTTCACACATTCCTTAATCACTCTGTATGAAATGTAGACAGGAGAAAGAGGGAGAAGTTTCTTCTTTTCTTCTGATTACAACTTTGAAGTCCTGGTTTTTATCCTTATATGGAGAAGGAAAGTTAAAAACAAATAAGGAAATTTACATCCTACAAACCTTTTCCAAAGTGGCAAGAAGACAACTACTAAGACAGCTGCAGTAATGTTCACTGATTGCTGTATTTGCTTAGAAATAAATACAAGTTTAAAAAAAGATAGCACGACAGTTATGAGAAATAACACCTCAAATTTACTGTTGAACATAATTTATTTGTAATTTTTCATGAAGTCTGTGAAAAGGGCATGTAAGTAATTTTGAGAAAGATGAAAATTTTATTGGCTGATATCATTGAGAGAGGCAGAAAAGCTGTTATGACCAAAGGGTCAAGACACATTACTAATTGTTCCCCCTATGCTACAAGTGAGCCATAATTTACTTGGGTAAAAGTATATAGGAAAGTTTTTATCTTTTTCTATTTCTGCTTACATGGTTGCAAACATGACAATGTCACAGCATTTGACTTATCAGCTCAAGCACAGTATTCAAATGCATTTTCTAATTCTGTTTGTCACAGGATTAGGTTTCTACACTTACTTTAACTAAAGCATTTGATATTTCACTCATCTTTCCATAAATTACCTGCTCAGGAGGAGAGTCATAGAATATTTTAACCCTTAAATATTGTATCCAACCATGAAATCAAAGACTGGACTGTATCTTAGGTGCTTTAACATTTAACTTTTTATTTTAACACTTTGCACTGTTATCTGTAGTTATCTTTTGGGTATCTTTCCATTTTCAAAAAAACAAAACAAAACAAATTCTGTTTCCATAAAAAAAAAAGAAAAAGGTTATTTTCTTCACATTTACATTTGAATGAGTATGAATAAATTTGTACATACTCATATATTCATATCTTTATCACATTTTAAATATTACTTTCAATTTTAAAATTTGGTTTTGTATGCCAGGAAGTTTGCCGTGGTTTTCCACTATGTATGTACTTTTTTTGCCAGTGGATTATAGGTTCATGTCATTCTTATGTCAGCAGGAGGATTCTTCCATATTTTACTTTAAAATCTTGCAATGGCATAAAGCTAAGGGACATCTTGTCTGCCATATCTCAAGTCTGTAATTGATACAGAGAACTTCATAGTTCAGCTTACAAGTATATTGAACATCGCAATAGTCCCAGCATTTTGTAAACAACCTCCAGATTGAAATAGAACTCCTCTATAGTAATTATGGAGTAATGTGAAATGACAATTTTTTTGAGACTGTAGGAGTTTCAGAAGACAGAAACAGAGCTAAACGTGCAGCTGTTGTAAAATGCATAGATGGCTTCACTATATTAGAATCATAGAATATCTCAAGTTGGAAGGGACCCTTAAGGATCAAGTCCCCCTCACTGCTCCTTGCAGGACTACCTAAAACTAAACCATATGACTAAGTGCATTGTCCAGACACTCCTTGAACTCTTACAGTCTTGGTGTCATGACCACTTCCCTGGGCAGCCTGTGACCGTGACCAACCACCCCCAGTGAAGAACGTTTTCCTAATGTCCAATCTGAACTTCTCCTGACACATCTTCATTCTATTTCCTCATCATGTCCTATTTCTCGTCACCAGAGATCGAAGATCAGCACTTCCCCCTCTGCTGCCTCCCTTGAGGAAGTTGTAGACTATGATGAAATCACCCTTCAGCCTTCTGTTCTCCAAGCTGAACAAACCAAGTGAACTGTTTCTAAGTCTTCCCCTAAAGACCTTTCACCATCTTGGTCATCCTCCTCTGGACACACTCTGATAGTTTGATGTCTTTGTTATACTGAGGCACAGAAAACTTCATACAGCACTCAAGGTGGGGCTGTGTGGAATGGGACAATCGCATCCCTTCACTGCCTAGCTATGCTGTGCTTGATGCACCCCAGGTCATGGATGGCCATTTTGGCTGCCAGGGCACACTGTTGATTTAGTCAACTTATCATCATGCCAAACCCCCAGATCTTTTTCTGTGGGGTTGCTCTCCAGCCTCTTGTCCCCCAGTTTGTAGATATAACCAGGATTACCCCATCCCAGTTACATATCCAGCACTTGCTCTTGTTAAATTTCATACAGTTGGTGATTGCCCAGCTCTTTAGTCTATCCAGATTTCTCTGTAAGGCCTCTCTACCCTCAAGGGAGTCCACAGTTCTTCCTAGTTTAGTATCATTGGCAAACTTATTTAATGTACATTTGATGCCTGTGTCCAAATCATTTATAAAAACATTAAAGAGAACTGGCCCTAAAATTGAGCCCTAGGGAATCCTACCAGTAACTGGCTTCCAGTCTGATGTAACTTCATTTACTATAATACTTTGAGCCTGACCTGTCAGCCAACAGCTTACTCAATGCATTATGGACTTGTCTAGCTCTCCATTGTTGTCAGTCATTTATTTATTGGAGTCCTTATGACAGTAGAAATGGCTTATATTTTTCAGTGTATATATTTAAATTAGTACAAGAGTATTCACTATACAACTTCAAAATTTGAGAAGGAATGTAGTGTGGTTTGCAAAGAAAATCTCCTGTGTTTTATCAGAAAAAAAAAATGTCATTTTTACTCTTTTTAGTATGCAAATTCCAAAATTAGCTGCTCTGGTTAATGTTTAGAACAGCTGGTTTGTATATATTATTAGATTATATGTTTAGATTGTAGAAGTTGCACACAGTTCTAAAAACCTTAATTTTTTCCTATTATTTTTTTATTTTTAAACTAGCTCATGTTTTCCACAGTTTTCTAAATATATTAATATACTGTTGTATATCTGCTTTGTCCATTGACCACACTATATTTAATGGTATTTAACTATTGATAAATAATCACCTTGTGGCTGTAAAATAGGTCACCTTTTAAAGTAGCTTTTTATAGGATAGAATTTTTAAACAAATACCCCTGATTTTTTTTTTTTATGGTGTTTTGTATTATTTTGTTACAGTTGAGTCTCCACCATGACATTAGTAGCTTGTCATTCAGCTTACTTCCTTCAAGCATGAAAAAAATAATTTTTTTTTTTTTAAGGAAAACTTTTTCACTTTACTATTACTCATTTTCTAAATAAACAGAAGGCTTGTATTTCCTGAGATGTCCAGCATGTTTCTTGAAGGCTGTACTTATAAAATATTACCAAAAAAAGTAAATACACAAATTATTTGCTTGTTTCATTGCAAATGTAATTGCTAACCTATAATAAAGTACAAAGCAGTAAAATGACAATGATCATTTGCAAGTCACTATCATAGATATCAGTTATCCTCTGTAAGTAAAACTCTGGATATTTTACACACTGCTGTGTGAAAATGGTTGGCAAATGATTTTTTAATGGCAACCCACTGTATTTTGTGATTAGTATTTCTCCCTTTCTGACCACTGTCAGCTTCTCTCTTCTCTTATTTTGCTCCATACATGATATAGAAAAAAACAGAATTAAATTTGTTTCTCACTTCATAATCTCCCATCCCTATGTGGATGTTGTCTGTGAGAAGAAGCTTTTCTCATCACGATATAATGACTACAGTGGTGACTAGAGAAATAAACCAACATTGTTTTAACATTGTTATCATCTCTAAGTTAACTCAAGTTGATGAGGTCCTGACAGAGCTTCTGAATTCTTTTCAATGCCATTTACAAGGATGATTCAATTACATCTATTGTGTGTTTCCTCTGGAGGGAACATAAGAGATAAAAATAGCGTTCCTGGTTTCTGACCAGATCATTCTAAAAGAAGACTGTTCATCCTAGCATACAATCAAACAACTGTCTGAGAAGATTTTCATGGCCTAGATGATGAGTTTTTTCTTTTAAACTTTTACTCACTAATGTATTTTGGAATTAAATCAATCAGCATTCAACTTCTGATGTACCTTAAAGGCACCTCGTTCGAGTTCAGGGTTTTTTAGGAAAAGGAGCTACAGATAATGTCAATTAATTGTTAAATTGATTGCATGTTTCCAAAAGTATGCAAGCAGTTATTAAAGAAAAAATTAAATTCATTTCAACATGGTTGAATGTAGTCCATCTTTTAAACCCAATGTGTTAAGAGAGATCTCAACAAACTGAAGAAATGGACTAACAGAAATATCATGAAGTTTAATGAAGGAAAGAATAACCCCAGACACCAGTACATATCAGAAGGCGACTGATAAGGACCTTAGGGTACTGGCAGATAGCAAGCTGACCATAAGACAGTGATGTGGCCTTGTGATAAAGAAGGCCAACAGCATCTTGGACTGTGTTAGATGGTCATGAGTAGGTCAAGGGAGGTGACCCTTCCCCTCTATTCAGCACCAGTGAAGGCACATCTGGAGTACTTTTTCCATCTTTAGGTTTCTCAGTACAGGAGAGACATGTAGCTACTGGAGCAAGTCCAGCACAAGGCCAAAAAGATGTTTAAGGGACTGGACCATCTTTCATATGCATGCGTTTGAGAGATCTAGAATCATTTAACCTGGAGACAAGAAGGCTTAGGCAGATTTTACCAGTGTATAAATACCTGTTGGGATTGGGCAAAGACAACAGAGCCAGACTCTTCTCAGTGTTATCCAGTAGCAGGACATTCTATTTAAACATGTTAAAAAACATTGTACTTTCAGAATGGCCAAACATTGCAATGTGTTGAGTAGAAGGGTGGTGGGTTCTCCATTCTTGAAGATACTCAAAACCCAGCAGGACATAGCCTTAGCTAACTGTCCTTTGACCTGGGGTGAGCAGAACTAAACAGTCTCCAGAGGTGCTTTCCCACCTTTAGCTAGGTGCTTTTGCTGTAAGGACAGAGAGTATTCGAAAGGTAAACTGGAACTACAGAGGTACATCAGTAGAACTCAACTCAATTCACCACCTGTTGTAGTGAGAAGCAGAGAAACATCAGTATGGTTGGGCCTTTGTGAAATTAGGAAGTCTGAACCATGAACAAAAATCTTCATATGGAATTTACAGATTGTGAGCATCTGGCAAATGTGTCAGTGAGGAGCTGTTAGTACTCATTAAGGGAAGAAAAATGATAGTTGTCAATGAAATGTTCCACAGGGAAAAAATTAGAGGAGGGAAAGCAGTATAATATTAAAAAGACAAAAGTCAAATCCAAAAAGAACCATGAAGGGAGTGGCATCATCAAACTAATGGACCAGAAAGATGACTACAGTAATTATATGTATCTGTATTAAAGCCAAAATTTGAAATACATAATACTGATTCATTTCTTATCATATGGTAGAAATGTGGTTTTTAAATATGCCTTAACAGAAATCTGTTATTCTAGCTTACTCTTTTATTAACCAAATTTGATTTGGTTTTTGTTGTGGTTTTTGTTTATTTATTTTTTTTTTCAAAGCAAAGCCTATTTTCTGATACATTCTTCTACTTCTGATTAATGTCTTTGACATTGTTCAGTCTTTCCTGATTTTGCCCCACATCAGATTTTTTTTACAGACAGCACTGATATCAGAGATAACTGGTCCATCCATCTGCCTGTCTATCCTTTCTATTACATGTTTAGCTTTCTTCCTTAGTCAAGTTATTTGTTCTTAGTACTGCACATCTTATTTGCTAATAAATTACATTGATAATAAGGACTGTTACCAGATAAGGTGTTTTTTTTCAGATGTTCCAAAGATGAAAGCAAAAATGCTTATAAACAGGCCACTGCACTTTTTACACTTTGATCAGATGACCTGAATAGTAGTAGCTTTACCTTTTATTTATTTATTTTTTTTAAATATATATATATACAGAAAAGCTGTTGTCAGAAAATGTTGTGAAATTTATCAATTATCTTTTGTCTTTGATCTTTCCATATCTTCTGGATATGGAAGCATAAACATTATCCTATTGTATCCTTCCATGTCATGAAAATTACCCGTCATTGTATGTTCTTTTTCAGGAAAAGAACTGGTCATGTACTCTGTATCTTTGGTCAAATACTTCGGCCTGTTACCTAGTTTTTATTTTGATCATATTATGATTTTTTGTCTCCTTTGTACTTCCTATCATTATTTTTAATGTAAATATTAAATGGATGCCCATTTAGTCAGAACAAAAATCACTAGATTATAATACATTATAGTGCATCTATGACTGACTATATGCCTTAAATAACATCATCTTCATCCTGCCATGTGTTATGAACTAAAATTCCCATACCTTGTTCATTTGACAAGGAAGATGGTGACATACCACAAAATTATATTTTAATAAGAATAGGCAATTGACTAAATGAAGTGTTTTTTCCTTGCACGTACTTTATATTTTTATGTAAATCTGGCAATTTCACTATAACCATGTGGAATTTTAAAGCACTCTAATATATATTTTCATACTCTGAGGAACATACACTGTGATATTGTTATAGTATAATGTAATGTATCAAATATTAGCTATCATTTTTGGAGTCTACAATTAGACTTTTAAACCTTTGTCTTATTAGAATGAATATTTAAGACACTGAATATATTAAGACACTGAAGTGCAAACCGTGCAATTTTTCCAGTGAGATTACAGCTGACTACAATGTAATAGCAGTGTACATGTTGATTTACAGTATTTAGATGTGAAATAAGGAGTGAAATAGCCAGCTTTTCTCTTTGGTGATGCATGAGTTTATTACTGAAATGCATCATTCATGCTTAATTGTACAGCTAGAAAATTTATCAAATGGTATCAGCCATTGGATAGTTGAAGGAGACTGATGCTTATGTCTGCTAAGAAAGAAGAGTAGCAACAAAAAAGCACAAGTAACTTTAGAGTTACCTGAGCTGTATTCAGAAGTTACTGCAAAAAGAAAAAAATAAAGTCTGCATTTACCCAGCTATGGAGATCATATGATTGAGAGAAATACTAAGTTGTAGTGTGTTGGGTTAAATACAGTATTGTTGCCAGATGTCACATTTATGTTATTAAACAAACCTTTACCTTGGCACATAGGTTGTAGTCTGTTCTCTCCTGAACCTTAGTGGTCACTACAAAATTCTTATTTTGTTGGTAACAGAACCCTCTGTAGACAAATACAGGTACCCAAATAGGAATACTGTAGTGTTAGTTTAGGACCTACAGTCCAGTCAGCCTCACCTACATCCCTAAAAAGATGATTGAACAGCTCATTCTGGGCATCATTTCAAAGCACATGGAGGAAAAGAGGGTTATCAGAATGTCCTGGTTTGAGTGAGAACAGAACTAATTCTGTTCAGTGATTTTACTTCTCATTTCAGTTCTTCTAACTAACTGCACTTTCTGAGGTCAGCAGCCTGTTTTCACAGTGTCTGCTGCTGGCAGTGATCACACCCCATGGTTAGAGTTACTACCAAGGAGTGGGGTGCAGACCAAGGCCACAGCTAGATCTTGTGCACCACACTGGGGGGTGCAGAAAGTGAAAGGCCGCATCTATATGGAGGAGTGGATAGGGTGGGTGACCCCAAACTGACCATCCCATATACATCATATTTAGTATAAAGCTGAGGGATCTGGAGGGTCTGTCTCCCTCTGGGGGCTCATGGGTTTTCTGCCCTCCTGGACCGGTTTGCCAGCTTTGCTTGGCTTGGCTCAGGTCCTCTTCCAGTTCTTTCCTCAAAGCATCCAAGGAGGACTCTGTCCATTCTGCCTTTGACCCCAGTCGGTGTGTTCCTGAATTCTCTTTCCTCAAAGCATCCAAGGAGGACTCTGTCCATTCTGCCTTTGACCCCAATCGGTGTGTTCCTGAATTAGGTACCAAAATCCAGATCCTGAACACAGCTTCTGTCTGCTGCGAGGCCCAGCCTGGGAATCCCCTGGTGACTGTTCCACAGCATCAGTGGTGACAGTGATGTAATTACCATCAGGAGGGTTGGGTTCAATACTGGTTTTGTATATATTGGTATATATTATTATTTTCATTAAAGCTGTTCTAGTTGCCTTTTGTAAAAAAAAAAAATTATGTGAAGTATCTTTAACAAATTTATTTAATCCTTCTTTTGTCCTTTTTGCAATTCTGTTCTTTCTCTCTTGTATACAAGGCCTAAGAAAATGGAAAGGGAAAACATTTTATACTATACATTACAAGGCTTTTTTTCTTGAGTTAATGAAAAAAATGTTAAACCCCATAATTAACAAGCAAAGACTCAGCACCATCATGTCTGAGTGCTTTGTTCTAATGTGCTGAGGCACTGCTGACCAGATCAACTTAGGCTGTAGCTAGGATTTGCTGGATCAAGTGAAAATTTTAGTTTTATTTAATCTGTTATTGACATTCACTTCTTGCTTCCTATCATGATAATTCTAGTCTCCAGGGGGAACTTGTGAAGGTGATGCTAAGTTCACAGAGAGAGTTGTCAAGATGCATGGTGAAGAAATGTCAGTGAGGCTTAAGTAGTAAATTAATTGTTTAATCCAACAGCTCCTGTCCTCATTAGACAGAAAACTAGCTTTGCTTTTTACATCTTAAGGTTAAAAGAGAACTTGTTCCATAGTTGCCAAAACTTTCCGAAGAAGACTTGATAATAAGTTTGGGGTTTTTTGATCAAGGCTATGTGTTATGCATATCAAACTGAAAAGCTGAGTTCTGTGATGAATTTTTTGCATGTGAAAAGCCACAAAATCTCATACTCTCTTTTTATCATTCAACTTTAGCTTTTCAAATGTTGTGTCTTCTATCTCAGGTAATGTAGCTCACTTCTTTACTGGAAAACCACACCTAGTGAAAGAAGATGTGGTGCAAAAGGGAATCCAGGGTGCAGGCAGATGCACCAACTTATGAAGCTCAACAAAAATGCAAGGAGAAAAGGAGAGATGAAAAGCTAATTGATCGTGACGTAATGAAATAATGAGGAAAAGAAGTGGAGGGGGGAGAGAAAGGAGTAACTTTAGTAAGAGAGAAATGGAGGAATATTTGGAAAGGGAAGGAAGTGAGGGAGCCTTCCGGTTGAGAAAGTGACAAAGAGGTAACCAACAGTATATTTTGTAGTCCTTAAATTTCATGCCAAACATAAATAAAGTGTTATCTGTAATGTCGTATTAGATATAAATAATAAAAATATGATAAAAACAATAATATACCTGTACATTTTGCTTTAAGCACAGATCACTTTGTTTTCTTGGTGTTCATTGTTTTGAAGTGAGCTGAACTTTTGCAGCAGTGCTCGGTATCTTGTCTTAGGTGTAAGAT
>JAAGNO010028558.1:0-10460 GCA_033439905.1 Ceryle rudis | reverse complement strand
AGACTTCTAAGGTAGGAAGAGATCCAAGCAAAGCACAAAGCTAAGTCAGCAGTTAAATGAAGGATACTGCACAAATGTTGCTGTTCTGGTACTACAAACTTTTTTACAAACATCTGCTTAAATAAATAAAAAATCTGTTCATTTTTATATACTTAGTTTGTTTCTGACATAGTCCATTGTAAATTTGTACTCTGCTCAAAATCTTCATACCTAAATTGTGACTTTTGTTTTTAAATTCAAGTATGGTTCCTAACTCCCTTTTTTTTTTTTTTTTTTCAGAAGTGTTTTTGTTACAGACAATTGAAGACGTGGGGCCCACATGATTAAAAGCTAGATATTCACCTCAGTCCAGCTTGGGATTTCATTACAGTTTAAAACAGCAAAGGAACAGTCTGACCCTGGTTTGCTGTCTGCATTTCCAGTTATGATGTCATTCTAATTTCCAGACTGTGATTGTTGGGAGTTTTTTTTAGTGCAAGTAGATTTTGAGGGGTTTTCTTTGTTTTTTACAGTAATCTTCATGTACTATTTTTATAGGACAATTTAGTTCATAATTGTTTGCAGTAAATAGCCTTAGGAATAGGGATATACTTTCTCATGGATTTACAAGATCTCAGTTTTAGATCTCAGTTCTAAACGTGAATTCCATTGCATTTTATATCTCAGTTCTATTGCCTTCAGTTGTATCTGAAATAATCTATAATTCCTTCCTTCACAGTATATAGTGAAAATAGTTCCTACGTAAAGTTTCCTTTAAGCAACTAGCCCTGTATTTCATAAAAATTACCTGCAGAGGAACAGATGACCTTCAAATCTTATGCTTTTTAACAAGGATGTCAACTTTTTCCTTCCTGCTGCCCCCACAGTGGTAGCTGACTTTGCCTGAACACAGTGGAGAACATCATTGAGGATGGACCTGGGCTCCAGCCAGCTAGATTATCAAAACTATTGTGCTTTTCAGAGAAAGACTGACAAGAGGTAAATGTATTCTTTCAGTCTTTTGTTGTATTAAATCTTGGACATGAATTTAGGGAGTTCTATGCTTATTTTTCTTATACTGTGTGAGAGTATGTAATGTTTTAACACGTTTGTATACTGGGCATGACATACGGAATGGAATATCACTTTGGCTGGTTTGGGTCAGTTGCCCTAGTTGTGTCTCCTCCCAGCTTCTCATGCCCCTCCAGCCTCCTCACTAGCAGGGCAGTATGAAAAGTCCTTGACTTAGTATAACCACTACATAGCAACAACTGAAAACATCACTGTTATCAACATTGTTTTCACACTAAATCCAAAACACAGCACTTCACCAGCTACTAGGAAGAAAATTAACTCTCTCCCAGCCAAAACCAAGACAATGCTATATCAGAACACGTTTGAAAATAGGGAAGTTTTCTTTCCTTAAAATAAATCTTTCAATCAAAATTGTACTTGTAGCTAGGTTTTTTGGATATTAGCTTTTGATTCTTATTTCCCATGCTAGTTACTTTTGTTTTGTTGGGGAGGGGGTGGGGTTTTTTACCTTTTAAACACTAAAGATTTTACCAGGGATGAAATGAAAATGAAAATCAACTTTTCAATAAAAATATTAACTTTTAGTGAAACTGTTAGCGTATTTTTTCTTCTTCTGTTTTGACCCGTCAAGTTAACTTATGACATCTCAGTTTTACATTAACTATAATAATCATTTGCTACAGTGGGGAAATTTATTCTACACAAAAAACATGCTATTGAATTCTTATTGATACACAGTGTTGCATACTTCCTGGAGAAAATAGCAAAAATAAGGTTGTCAAGTTTTTTTTTTCCTTTTAGTGTTCTCTATCCTTACTGATATTTAGTTAATAGGACATTAAATAACAAATTAACTATCATGAACGAGGACTGGTGTCAATTAATGCAGCATAATAGTCTAACATATTCAGAACTTCCTTCAGAGTATATGGGAAAATTTTATGAAAAAAACTGTTCATTCTATTTTCTCAGTATCTGAGAGCAGTTCAGCCCAGTGGACCTCTTTTTTTTTTTTTTCCTTCCTGATTTCAGACTGTATTATCACAAGGAGCACATCTAGCAAAATGTGCAATTGTGGGTGTGTTTTCCAGTAAAACATCACCAACAGTGGTATAAAAGAGAAGGATATAAATATAAAAGAAGTTAATGCATAATTATCAAAATACTTTCATGTAAAATACTAGATGAATCAAAAAAAATTCTCTAGCTTAAGCTGCAATAGCATAGGGGCAGTAATTGCTTGACTCTTGCAGATGTTTTTTTTTGTGTGTCTGATCAAAACGTTTAATATACTTCAGTGTTGGTAATACTTATAAGCAGTGTCTGACTGGATATTTGGGGAACTGATATATTTTTCAAGATTTGTATAATTTTTCTGTACTGGCAATTTCTGAATATCTATACTTAAAATATTTAACATTTTATTTCAGATATGAATTTACTTAAAATTTTAATGATATAGATCAAAAAAAAGACAGCTCATGTAACAAAACTTCTAAGATAACAATCTTCCTCGTATACTTTTTCTTATGAGAAGTTAGTTAGAATCATACTTAACGTAAACGGAATTTTAACAGTTCCATGGGATTTATTTTGAAGCTCATTAAAATGTACTTTTTATATATTTTAACAAGTAGCATGCTTCTTCAATACTTTGCACCAATGTAAGGAAGAGCTAATACATACTTAATGTTTTATATACATACCAACTTACAAAACTTCATTTCAATATCTTTTTAGTTTTCATCATACCCTATTGCATACTTATCATACTCCATTGCTTAGCTGAATTTTAAATTTATAAAGTAAAATGAATGCACTATATTTTTTATTTCTATATCATCTTTTTACAAAAAAAAAAATTAGTACAGTACTCCTTGGTAAAATAAAACTAACAAAGAAACTTTTATAATTGACCTATAAGAGTAATCAGAAATGGGATCATATCTGTTAATGTCATATTTGTTGCTTTTTTTTTTTTTTTTTCTGTTTCCTGAAAAACTTTTAAAGTTAAGTACACTCAACTATTTGAAGGTTTCTGTGGAAATTCCAGACTAGGCTTTTGCCTTAAGCTTTCCAGGATAAATTCAATGGTTGTTCAGTATTCACTGATGTTGCAGGGAAAAAAAGTAAACATATCTCAGGCCACAGATTTTGACAAAAGAATGCTAATTTTTTTTTTCTGAGTAATAAAATAAATACATCAGTATTATATCTTGCAAGAGTGATTTTTAATTACCTCAGTGCTTTCAACTCTGTTCTTGGGAGGATTCTTTTTTTCTTTTTAGTTCAATTTCCTACATGGAGTTAAAAATTTGCAATTTTGTAACAGTCATTCATTACTTTAAAAATAAAGCCCATAAAAATACCTCTGTTCTTGCTTTTCTGTGTATAGGGAATTCATTTGATTTTCTTTATGAATAATCCTAATTATTCAATGTTAAATCAATAAGTATGTGAATAAGAGAAAAACTACACTGAATGTATGATAAATGAAGGTATGATTTTAATGCTTTGCTAAAGATGCAGTATAATCCTTAAAAAAAATGATTGTTGATTGTTTCTCTCATGGACACCTGATCATTTCTATTAAAAAAAAAACCCTATATCTAGAGAAGGCCTTGAACTAAAATAATTGTACTGTATCAACATCTCTGATTTTAAGAAGTGTCTGTGCTTGTTAATCAAAGAAAAAAAAAAAAAAGTGTATTAGCTGCTGATAGTCCTTTTAGTTCCTAACTTGCAAAGAAAATAAAAATTGGGGTTTTTTACATATATATTTAAACTTAAATTATTGCTTAAATGAAGCAAATTTTAAACTGTTGTCTCCTTGGACAAGTGTATGAATGAGGTACACATTTCCTTGGAAATATAAATAAATCCTTTAATCTACAGATTAATTAAATGAATCTTGTTCTAACACTAATCATTAGTTGGTCTTGCAGGAATTCAGCTCTGGGACTGGATTTTCAGTTCATGTGTTCTATTAAGCTGATGTAGCTTTTCAGCGATTCTGAATTATTTTATCAATCCTTTCAGTTTCATAATATTTGCAACTCTACATTTTAAAACTTTGTCACTTTTCCTTTGCTTGGACTACTGTGGAGTTTATCTCAATTCCTTTATGTTCTCTTATGGTTTTATTTTGATTTATTTTGACTACCCATCTTAACAAATTATCATGACATTTTAATATCCTTCAGTCATGTTCTACCCATAGTTTATAAACTAACACAGACATTAGTAGACATTTTAGAGAATTGTATCTAAGTAATGGAGACACATACATAAGAATAAAAACTTTCTCTGGAAGAATATTTTTCATAAGATGTTCTATTAATATTTTTTAAAAAAATATAAATATTCTAGAACATAAAAAGTTAAAACATAAAAGGTGAAAATTACTAGATTAAGTTCCTTTTTGAGACAATACATATCACTCAGAGCAATCTTTGCTTCCATTTTGTAACTATGACTAAGTTGTTCAGGGTTCTCTTCTGAGTTTCTAGAAACCAGATATTTGCTGTGGGAAGTAAAATTAAAGGAAGTTACTGATATCTTCAAAAATATGCAGGAAAGGGCTGAGTATCATATACTAGATGCTTCCAAACCATAAATACCTTCTTGTCCTTGGGTTTTTGCTTTTTTACTTTTCCTTCTTTCCTCATCTTTCTTCTTTTCATGCATTCCTAGTTTCTAGGTTCACACTATTTGTTCTAGTTTTCTACTTTTAATTATTATTCTCTCTCTACCTCAGTCTTGTTATATGCGGGTTTTTTTAACTCATTATATCACCAGCTCTCTGTCTATTGTCTTCAGAAGTATTGACAACCTCATTAATTTTACTGATTTGGAAATGTATAGAGCCTGTGTCTTGGGGAAGTGGGAAAAAACCCCAAAACCTCATTTATATGCTTTTTACCACTTTTAAAGAATTTTTTTCTCTACATTTATGTGTCTGCACTTAATAAATTCTGTTTTCTTGGTTTCTTAATTACATTTATTCAAGAACTTTTGAGGTATCTTCTCTATCTTGAGAAAAACACATGAGTTTCCTTCCTGAAAAGCTAGGTGTATGCTTTTCTCTTGAGAAAGTGACACTAATATGGATTCCAAAAATGATGATTACTTCAGTATAATTGGAACTACTGATTGTAACTAGGCATTTTCAAAGGTCTTGTTTCCTCAGAAGAAAAGAAAAGAATGTTCTGACAGTGATTGTTTTAAAATGATAGAGGCTGTTTGTGAGTGTGTTTGATACGCCTTTAGTATTGAAAGTACCTCAGATTATGCTGCATCTCTTACACTTTTATACCAAGTGCAAGCTTCCATAACTGAAGATGAGAAATAATCTAAAAACATTCAACTACTTTAAAAGATTTTTTTAAAAGTATTTTAAAACATATTATTAAAAGAAATCAGAAGAATGTGTGTAAAAGCTGGTTATTCATACAGAAAAATGGAGGCTGATCTTACTCTTTTTAGAAGTTGTTTATGTAATTTACTGTTATACCAAGAGTAGACAGATGTTGTGGATCTAAATGGGCAGGCATGCAGAGTAGGAGGGGAACTGGAATGGTAACTGTACACATTATTGGTAAAAATATAAAATATTGTGCATACCATAGTTAAATCCACATAATACATCACTTCTTCACCAAGAGCAACTGCTGAGACTCTAAGCTGAACATCAGCTTTTTACCAAGTTTCAATTTCTAACACTGTGTGCTGTGCTGACCTTGGCTAGCTGCCAGGCCCCCCACCTATTCACTCTTTCAATTCCCACCTTTCCCACAGACAGGGGGACAAAATAAGACAGAAAAATTTGTGGGTCAGTTGGAAGGTGAGAAAAAAAGACAACTAAACCATGTTTAAACCACACATACACACACATGGCTTCTTCCCAGCTTCATCTTCACTCCTTAATTCCTGACTCTATCTCCTCACCTTAAGTGAAGAAGAATGGGGGACTGTGATCACGTGGTAACAGCTCCTCTTTGCCACTTCCTCCTCCTCACACTAGTCCCACTCCATCCTGGGTCCCTCTAACCCACTGCAGTCCTTCACTAACTGCCCCAGCATGGGGTCTTTCCACAGGCTGCAGGGAGTACCTATCTCTCTATGATCCCCTCCAAGGAGGAAGAAGGAGGGGAGAACCTGTTTCACTGTGGTTTTGTTCATAGGCTGCAGGGAAATCTCTGCTCTGGTGCCTGGAGCACCTCCTCCACATCTTTTTTTTTTTTCACTGTTTGGTGTCTGCAGGGTTGTTTCTCACACTTTTTTTTTTTTTTTTTTTTTCTTCACTCCTCTCTCTCAACTGCTCTACAGCATTTTTTACCATTTATTAAATACACTCTCCCAGAGGCATCCTTCCTGTGGCTGAGGGGCTCATATGCGTCCTGCTGTGGATCCATTTTGGACCCAGCTGGAACTGGCCATGTTTGACATGGGCATAGCCCTTGGTCTCTTCTCACATTAACCAGAATGAGTGAAAATGGTAAGTATTCACACTTGCAAGTATCAATAAATAGAATATTTATTTGCAGAGGAGTTTCAAGAGACTTTAATGATCAAAGATGGTGTCCAATTCATTTAGCCCAACTACACAGTTAAGAAATTTTCTGCAATGAATAACATTGTTGAAAGTAACTACGCTTGTTTTATCACTGATTATTTTTATATTATCTTTGAAAATGGTAGTTGATTCATGTCATTGTTGTCTGGAAGAAAGAGAGAGGGGAAGAAGAAGAGTTTTCATTCCCAGTTTGAGTGAGTGAGGTTGTCCTCAGCATATAAATAGAGGAATCAACTACCTCAGAATCTGTATGAAGATAATTTTGCCTTTGCAGATAATGAACTGATTTTAGTGATGAAACTGAAAATGAATCCATTACTAATAATGAGGCTGAGAATGCAATAGAATTATACACCATCTCTCTGGCAAAGACACTACATTAATCATAGGGTAAAAAATAAACAGAGAAAGTCAAGGACATTAAAACAACAGAAAATATACCCTTGTATAATGTTGAGGTACAATGGATGGTGCTTGAAAGTTTTGGTTCCTATTACTAGCCTATAGTTTTGCAAAGAAAATTAATGTTCTGTGCTATGGGATTTAATCTATATTAAAAATTACAGTTGCTGTATTTAATATGTTAATAATCTTTTATATAAATTAGAAGTCCATATTCATGGACATCTGTTATTAAAATTTCAGTGTAGAATGTGCTCTATGACAAAAAAAAATGATTTGTTCAAAAATGGATACTTAGAAATCTTAATAAAATATGCTGGGAGAACATATGGATGGATATTTCCCTTTCTATCTGCAGCCTTACACTACTTGCTTAAGAAACAAAAAAGAATTTGTTGCCCTGACTTAACGATTTTCTGTCATACACCTTGGAGTCAGTCAGGCAATACAAAGTTCACTGAAAAGGTGAGAGTTAAGATGTACAGGCTCATCTCTGTTAAGACCAGAGGCACCAGTTAGATCATTTGTCTGCCTGTGCATTTAACACTGCCTGGAATATTAAGGCCAAAGACTTGCAGTAAATTTGATGGTTTATTTTTTTAATTATCCATTCTTTATTTCAAAACTCCAAGAAATGTCCCAGTCTTCATTTCCCTTTATACTTTGGTTGTTTAGCCACATAAATGACAAATTTGTCTTTTATCAGATTTTTGCACTTGTTTGCCTTTTCTCAGCCTTTACCTAAGTCTATTAACTTTACAGCCAATATTTCCTCCAGTGATCATGCTAGTATACTCTACTTAGATGTTGGTTTAATTTTCTCACAGAAAGGGTTAACCTTATTTCACTGCTATTTTCTTAAGTTCTGAAGTAATTCTAAATCTTTTTCTGTACACCCTCCAGACTTTCAACAACTTCATAAACTATGGACAAGTGTCACTTTGACTTCATTCTTCCATTTTCTGTGAGTTTAGTTTTTTAGACAGTCAACTGCTTGCCTCTGAAAAAGTTCCTGATGTACTAAGAAACATAGGTAGCATTTATTATCAGTTGTGCCATTCTTTGTTTCTTCCCACATGAGGAAGGTATAGACTAGGTGAAATTTAAGATCTTAGAGATCAAAGGAGTGAACAGTGGAGGCTGAGTATTAGATTTTTGACGTGGCTTTGCTACAGCTACCAATCTTCTACTTTAGTAGAGATGAGAAACTACAGATGTATCAATGGTTTTAACCCCCTAAGATTTAGGTCACATTTTCAGGAACTTAGTCCTCTAAGTGCTTTGAAGATGACAGACTTAACATTTGATTTGGTGCTTTATTAAGCTGGTGTAATGAGTATGGTAACAGATCTAGTGTATCTTCATGATACCATTATTTAGGAATTAGAAGTAAATCCATCCATGTCTCTAAGACAATGAGCTATAAATTTCCATACTGGAAATATAAATAACAAAAAAATAGAGACAAATTATGAAGTTTGCAGCCACTTCTTCAGGATAAAAAAGGATATGTTTCCATTAAAAAGATTGCTTTAAAAAATGATGAAAAAAGTCTGCATTATATCTAGGTACTTAAAAAATCTGATGTTTTCTGAAAAGAGGCCAAACTATAACTTTTTCAAATGAAAAAGCTTACTGTGATTTGAAATAAGATACTGGCTATATTTAAGGCTATTGAGTAGTCAAATACACTGTAATTGAAGTACTTCTAGGTACATTTTCTTGCATAATGTTTACTAGTTCAGTTTCTCAGGCATTATCTAATGGAATAGTATGGACTTCTTAAGGAAATAAGGAGAAAAGTCATTATTCTTGTTGTTTCTAACTGTTTAGCTGTTATTGAAAGTGTTTGTTGCTAGCTAAAAATGAAAGACTAAAGTAGATTCTATTCTATGATTTACAGTGGAGACTGGCAGTTCAAAGTAAGAACAAAATACTCAAGTCTCTGATTAAAATATAAAGGACTAGGGCAAAAATAAATTCTCAGTGGTTATTATGTTATTGTGTTTGTATTATCTAAATCCTAAGAAAGAAATAAACAAAAATCTCCAAGTCTCATCTGAAATACTGTGGAACACTGGCAGCTATGGCTATAATTACTCATTGCTAACAATTTTTTATCATATGCCTCACATTAAATCAGATTTTAAGCTTTCTTTAGGTTCATGAATCTCAAGCATTTCAATAATTGTTACTTTTAAATAATTATTTAACTATTAAAAATACTGTAATGATGTTCAAAAAGGAACTTTATGAGCAAGAGAGGGCCTGTGTACATGAATGTGTATGCATGTGTACGCATACACTGTCATACACAGAGACTAATATTTCAGCTGAAGTTATATTTAAAGGAGACAAGAAATATAACTTCTTAGTAAAACTATATTTCTAAGCCATGGATAGTTGACAGGAAGAAGGTAATTGTCCATGTTGCAGGTAACTTAGAGGCATAAGAAGTTGTTATCTCATCAGGATATTTGAGGAAATCTCTGAGTAGTAGTTGCAAGGAAACTTGCCTGTATCAGTAGTTGCATACCTGTAATGTGATAAAGAGCAGTCCTGTGGAGAAGGACTTGGGGGTTCTGGTGGATGAAAAGCTGGATATGAGCCAGCAATGTGCACTTGCAGCCAAGAAGGCCCGTTGCATCCTGGATGCATCAAAAGGAGTGTGGCCAGCAGATTGAGAGAGGTGATTCTGCCCCTCTACTCTGCTCTGGTAAGACCTCACATGGAATATTGTGTCCAGCTCTGGAACCCCCAGCAAAAGAAGGACATGGACCTGTTGGATCAGGTCCAGAGGAGAGACACAAAAATGATGAGAGGGGTGGAACACCTCTCCTAGGAGGAGAAACTGAGGGAGTTGGGGTTGTTCAGGCTGGAGAAGAGAAGACTCCAGAGAGACCTTATAGTGGCCTTCCAGTACATGAAGAGGGCCTACAAGAAAGTTGCAGAGGGGCTGTTTCCAAGAGCATATAGTGATAGGATGAGGGGCAATGGTTTTAAACTAGAGAAGAATGGATTTAGATTGGACATTAGGAACAGTTTATTTGCTAAGAGGATGGTAGAACACTGGAACAAGTTGCTCAGGTAGATGGTGGAGAACCCATCCCTGGAGACACTCAAGGTCGGGCTTGATGTGGCTCCAAGCAACCTATCTAGTTAAAGTTTACTGCATGGGGGTTGGACCAGATGACCTTTGGAAGTCTGTTCCAACCCAAACCATTCTATGATTCCTGCTAGTGTCAATGGTCCCTTCCTCATTATATCTACAATGCTTATATTTGCTATTCACAGAATCACAGAATTTCCACTTTTGGAAAAGACCTCTTAGATCATGCATCCAATCACCACCACTTCCCTGCCCCGCCCCAAAAATAAACAAAAAATAACCAACACCGCCCCCCCCCCCCAAAACAAAACCAAACCACACACCACCACACACAAAAACAAAACCCAACCCCCACCCTCA
>JAAGNO010028557.1:20337-42323 GCA_033439905.1 Ceryle rudis | reverse complement strand
ATATATAATATAAAATAGGATGTGAATTAGCAGAAGATTATTGCAAAAGGTAGACATACCATCCGGTTTTAAGGATTGACTTCAGTTTTCAATAGGTCATTGGAGAAAAAAATAATAAAAGGAAGGATTTCTGTACCAAATTTAAGACTCCTTGATAAATTTTCCTGTTTATTTTATATAGATCATATCCCTTTATATCATGTGCTTAGGGGAGGAATATTATCTGGGGAGTAATGAAGAAATAAAACAAGCTTTACACTGTTTTGATTTATACTGACAACTTACATGTAAAACTCCTTCCAGTTCCCCAAGACAAATCAGAGCAGTAACAGTTATACTTATTGCAGGCAATTTGTAACTATGCGAGAGGTTTTATTACCATAAAGTTGCTTACCATAAATAGCAGTAGCAGCTGGAGCAGCAGCCAAGTTTGAGCTGGCAAAATTAACATAACAGAGAGGTACACACCCCTTCAGTAGCATCAGTATTGGTAACACTATGCACGGTATCTGATCAGAGTTATCATAAGAGCAGCATGGCTGTAGGCAACCTAGAAGATGATATGGCATTAATATTGATATGCAGTTCTGCCCCAGAAGAAAAAGGGCCAGACACAAAATTCCTTGGTCAGCATTGTATTTTGCTTGTTATGATCTGTGGAATTAAGTGCTACAGACTGTTTTGTACTGTAGGAGAAGGATAGGAGTTAGATGCATAAGACAGGAAGTTTTTGACTCTCTACACAACTGTGAAAGCACTCTTTGGTATGTTTAAATCATTTATTGTCCAGTCTTGTTTTAAATGTCTCAAACTTTGTAATTTGCAAGACTTGACATGAAAAATATTCCATATTCCAAGACCAAACATTACGATTTCATTCACTCCCACTTTCTCTTCAGACATGCAGCTTAAATATTTCTTTTTTTCTCTTTAAATTTCAGCAGCAATTATTCATCCTTTCCCTTTTGTACTGATTACAGACTTATGCTAATAGCAGCTTTTTCCCTGTTTCAGCTAGGAGAAAAGAATTTCTATGATGATCTTATTTAGGTGTGTGAGTTAATTTGTATTTTTTATTAAATTTCTGATCCCATCTACTTTACATGTTCTTACACTCTCACATTCTTCCTTTTTGTTGACAAGGTACAGTATTTCTTTTTCTACCACTGTATTTAAATCCATTCTATTCCCTGATCATTTCTGACATGTTTTTAAACTGTCAAAATAATTAATCTCTACTCTACTGGCAAAAGGATGGCAAAAGACTCAATCAACACTGCAAGCCAAAGATATGGGGAAGATTATAAACCCTTGTAAATAACACAGCGAAATGAACAACGCATATTACCATTGACGTATTAAAATATAACACTATGCCATTATTTAAACATTCCCACATTATTAAAAGAGCCAGAAACCTTCATTAATCATAAACTTTTCCTTCTTTTTCCCTCTCTGATGTGCAGACAATTGCATTTTGATAGTACAAGTTAAAAGCCACTTCTCTCTTTGAAGAGATTTCTCAGAATATTTTCCTTCTGACATTATGTCCTGCTTCTGTGTATTGTTCATGTTAGACATTGTTGTCATTATTGCACTATAGTCACATAACTGACCTGTAGAAAGAGTAGTAAGACATTTTTTTCATGGTGACTTACTATATGATATAATAAAAAGTACTGGCAGTGCAGGAGGTTATTATTTTCAATGGTTTTCAAACAAAAAGGAAGAAAGAAATCACAAAATGGAGAATGGCTCCTTAGATGAAAGGTATAGAATATCACTTGCAGATATGTAAACTTTTCCGGAAACTACAGAAAATCTGAAAGGTCTTGCAGAAGCTTCTCCATTTATTAGTCAACATCCATCAGCATCCTGAAGTTCAGCCTCTTAAAAGACAGGTCTATGGCCCATAGGATTACGGGGAAAAAAAAAAAGGCAAAATAGAAAAAAAAACCAAAACCAACAAACAACAGACAAACCCCACAAACAGGCAGCACTTCAGGGGATTCATCTACATTTCTTTTTTCTTATAGTTATCTGTCACCATGGTATCTTAGGACTTCAACTGTAAGAAGAACTCCACAGTGGTAGGCATTTTATACATGCATGTCACAAAAAGAGGCAGTCCTAGTTCTGAAGAAAACTCCCCATGAAGATGTGTTGCAATGCCACCTTCTAAAAGTACTGCACCAACAGTGGGTAACCTGAGCTGTAATTTTGATTCAGTTCTTCCAAGAGATTAGAACATGGAAATAAATTTGTTTACTCTAGTGTTTAAGTGCAGCAAAACCTCCATAATAATCCCATATAATCTCTTTTGTTTTGACTTCCCATTGCTTAAAAGAATAGCAGCTCTTAATATGAACAGGTAATATGTTCCCAATACAGGAAAATCAAATATACTGAAAATTTTCTTTAAATACTTGCAAGTCTGAAAGGTTAAGTGACAAGGTTAAGTATCTAGTTTTGCACTCTTTTTGTTCCTGTTGTGCTCTGAGGTTTTCCTTAATGATAGGATTAAATATGATTTCCAGCTACAAACAGTTGCTTGTTGTTCCCTGTAGGTTAGTCTCTATATTTTGTGCTTATCACAAACAAAGAGGAAATAACTTTCTCAGTCTTTGTGAGTCTTTGTGAGTCTCTTAAAATGCACACACTTTGGGGAAATCATATTTTCTTGAAGGAAATGAGGCATGACCAATCACACAAAACGTGAGAAAATCCCTTGATAGGTGACCTTTGCCACTTGTAAAAGAAGCTGTTCAGTGGCTGAGGTTTCATGGATTTCATGCATGAAAATCAGATTTTCTGGCCACCAGTGCTGTTCAGTAAATAAATAATCCATCATTGTGTCAAACAGTAGAAACACGAAGATACTGGCATTGCTAACTGAATAGAGGTTTTTAGTTAGCAATTTATGCAAACCCTATGTTTTTTGTCTTCAGGAGCTGTGCATGGGTTTTTTGCACTATTTAGTTTTCATTACTTGAACTTAGGTTATTCATGCTATAGAAATGCAAATGAAGTCAGGGGTAGGGACAGTATCACCAATTTGGCTGTATATACCCAGATGCACATATATAAAAAAGAATAACAAATAATACTACCATCCTAGACACTCTGGGAATGCTTTTTGGAGCCCTTCACAGAGAAAGAAATCCTTCTGTAGTATTTTAGAAGAATACTAGAGATTTTTCTGAGGTATACTAGTGGCACAGAGAACTACACACTTAACAAGAACTCATTTAGATATGTTTTGCGTCAATATGTGATGTATATATGCATGAAGTGGTAAAATATCATTTTCTTATCTGGATTTCATAATCCCTATCAGAACTTTTATTTATCAAACATTTTTCTCACTTAGATGTGGAAGATATTCTTCCATGTTGTCTCCAGCCAAAAATAGCACCCTTTCTTCCCCTTTTTTTCTTTTCTTTCCTTGTTTTGTGACTGCACAAAAGGACTTTAAAAGTCATTGCATAGTTATCTCTTTCTCTTCCTTTGAAAGGAAATTATCTACATTATCTTCAATTTTAGTTATTTAAAAAGTATTTAATCAGTTGCCGTATTTAGACTCATATCTAATTCTCCAATTAACAGTGCACAGTTTTAATTGCCACTGTTATAAAACCAAGAAATAGTAATTGTAATAAGGCTAAATTCTTATTTCCTTAGGTTTAATAACTGTGATAAACAGCTCACCTTTTCCCATTCACCTTCCAGTTTCTCTGGAGAAAAAGACCTAATGACTTCTTCAATCCACCATGTAACTGACACTGTTTGGTTTTCAGCTCCTTGCCATTCCCACTGCTGATATTAAATATATAAATAAATATGTTTTTAAAAAAATTCCCCTTATGACATGACAAACATCTTTACTACCTCTACCTTTTGGTCTTGGGAGCAAGACATTTATCCATTTTACATCTCCTTTCTACCTATCAAATACAGCTGCAGATAGGTTACTGTAGTAACTCATTCTAATATACTGTAACATGGACTCAGTATGATTTATCAACACTCTCAGGTGTAATATACAGTTCCATTAAAATGCATTATTAATATAAAGTCATATAACTATGTGTAAAAATATGTTAAAATCATACTATTGTTAAATATTTTTCAGTTACAAAATTTCATGCATCTTATTTAAAATCTTATTTAACACTTGAATATGGAAAGATTCATTAAGTTTCTCCTTAGTACCCATCAGACTAGTTAGAAATTCAATGTTGGCTCCCATCTCTGGATCACGTTGACAAATTATTCTGACAGAAGAAATGTTGGCTAATTTGTTTTCATAATCTTATATAATGAACATTTTTTTATTACTTAATATTTGTAATATTTGTCCTAATGCAACCTCTTATTATAAGAAATTTGTGCATTTGTGCAACTATACACACACAAACACACAATGCTTTACTGTGATTTGTCCATGCGGTGGAAAGATTAAGAAAAAAGAGTTTCTGATTCAGCTGGCATAGGACAATTGTGTGTTTATGCATATATATAAAAATATATTTATTCTGGTTTATTTTAACTTAAGGTCAAGGCTGCATGTGAGCTCATCCATGTTTTTAGAAAAAACGTAAAGAGAAGTCTTATGCAGAAATCATGTTAATGAAAAAAAAATCCCATTTTTTTTGTAGGAAAAAGATATTGAAAAGCTTCAAGATACTTAGCAGAAGTCATATGATGGTAATCTTCTTGTGGATGCTAATCTTCTTGTGCCTTACATTTTGCACTCAGTAGCTTGGTTCCTAACATGAAAAGAAATTCTACATGGTCTGTGATGGTCATTTCTCCTAAATCAAGGCTTTCCACATGTCCAAGACTTTAAGTTTGGTGAAAAACAACAGACTGTCCACAAGTTGTTCTAGAATAGTCTATGTTTGCAGAGAAGACAATAATCTAGACCAAAGATCCCCTTAATCTGGACTCTCAGACCATATTGGATGCACTTTCTTCCAGTTCAGCTCTGTGAAACTTCTACAGGTGCAGAAGTGAGTGGCTGGTTTCACAAAGATGACTCAGCACTCCCTAGGCATTTCTTCAGTTTTAAAGGAAAAAAAAAATGTTTTTTTCTTTCCTCTGTAATAAAATTCTGAATGGTATTTCACTACTATTAGATGGCTCGGGTTTTATTATTAGAAGCTTGATTTTGATTGTGACAGAAAGTAGCAGTGGGTGCACATTCTTTGAATGAAAGCAGTGTGACTTCTATAATGGGAATAAAGAATACAAGTAAAAGGAAGCATAGAATTGGAACCAGCTCTTGCTCAAAGGCAGTATCTTGACTTCAAAAGGTGTCACTGCCATGGTGTCACGCAAATAAAATAGAATAATAATATAGCAACCCTTGAAAATTACTTTTCTGAAATTTTCATCTATCTGTGAGATTTCCAAGACTTCCTCCACTCAAATGTAAGGTTCACTCCACTTTATTTATCTGGAAGCAGAACAAAATCTCAGCCTATTCTAGGTTATAGAAGAGGAAAAATATGATGAATTCCCAAAAAAAAAAGACATAACTCCCCAAAATTCTGGATGCACGTGAATACAATTTTACATTTATTGAATTAATTTTTGTGGCATGAAAATACTCTTGAGTTATTATATGAGTGTAAATTGGGTGTAGGATACATTTAATATAAATTTAGATGTCTAAAAATCTGGTCAAGTCTAGGTCAGTCATGCTAGAACATCTTTATAAACAGTAGAGAAAACCAGACTTTTAGGATAAATACACAGAATCACAAAATGTTAAAGGTTGGAAGAGACCTCAAAAGGTAGTCTAGTCCAACCCCCTTTCCAGAGCAGGACCACCTAGAGCAGGTCACATAGGAACGCATCCAAGCAGGTTTTAAACTCATTGCCCCTTGTCCTATCATTGCATATCGCTGAGAGGAGCATGTCTCATATTTTAGATAGCTATTTTAGGATAAATATAATTGCATCCTGGATATGCCACTTCTGTTGATTGAAAAGAGAATCCAAGTCTGACCATATCCCGTCCAAACTAAATTATGCATTTAATCTGTGCATTAATTTTCTTTTTCTTCATATGGTATAGTGAATGACAGAAAATAATTTGGCTTTTGTTCTTCATGCATGGGTAGTTCATTTAGCTATGCATTCACAAACACTCGAGTAGATTTTATCATCCAAAGTTATTCCTCTGTTGTGAGCAGGTATTCACGTGCATCCAGAATTTTGGGGATTTATGTCTGTTTTCTGGGAATTCATCATAGTCTTAAGATGTGAAAAGAATTAAATAAATTGTACTGAGTCACTGGGTGCAGCCTAGATTTTGTCGCTGGTTTGGCAGTTCTATTGCAACAACACGCAATGAAAACATGCTGTATTTGCCAAAAATCAATGGAAAATACACCATTTTATGGTCAGAAAACACATATTTATCTGCAACTGAGTTGACATCATAGTTTGAACCTTAGTTTTATCTTCCTAGTTAAAGATGCCTGCCTTCAGAATATGGTCAACCTACACTGCCTTTATAGCCTGGGAAGATAGATACCTCCCAAAAGATGTAAATAATTTATTTCTTAGATGGACTGACCCTTTCTTTGGAGGCAACTTTCTCACTAACAGCCATAAAAAAAAGACCTAGAAAAACTAAACTCTTAATTTAGGCAGTTTAAAAAGGATGTTGTGATTGAGTGAAATGAATGCAGGCTGCAGTCCACAGCTGCACTTGTTACTACTTCACTGGCACCACTGTGGTATCTACCTTGTCCCAACACTTACGACTCCTCTCATTAAATACACCAGCCCTGTGCCTTGCTTTGTAAGTACTCAGGAACTCAATATGAGTTGGTGATATCTGTGTCTCTGCCACTCTTTTTCACTCCCTCCAAAGGACTGGAAGCTTTTGGAGAGTTATAAACAGTCTCATGCATCCTTTGCCTCCAGCTAAGTCTTCATTCAGCAGCCATGAGGAAGGTTGCCTTAGGTGGGTCAGCAGAGATGGGTGTTGAGAGGCTGCTGCTGACAGAAGCACAGCTAGCTCTGACACTGCTAGCTCTACGCTCCTCTTTTCCTTCATTCTCTCTAGATAAGATTGGTTAAATAGTATCCCCTGATTCCTATCAAAAAGATGCAATTTGTTCTCCCTGTTTCCTTCCTTTCCTGATCTATTAAAGACAGCTGACTGTTGTCAATTGGTTGTGTTTATTTTGCTTAGTAAAAAAAGGTGTACTTAATCTGATGTTGAAAAGTTAATGTACATTTTTATTCTGTCACTCATTTTTCTTCGGAAACAAAACAAAAGAGCATCTTTTCTTTTGGCTTAATTTCTAAAAGAATAGTTTTATTTTTGTTGTTGAAAATATAAAAAAAGATCTTTTTTTTTTTCTGCCAAATGTTTGTGCTGAAAATTATTCATGAGGAAAAAACTATGAAAGATGACTAAAAAGGAAAGCCATTGAAGTGCTTACTTTTATGGATTTAAAAAACAGAAAAAAAAATTTTCTCGTCAAACTTCTTCCTTTCCTCTTCTTGTACCAAAAAAAAAATAAATTTCCTTGTTCTTGTAGCAGTACAAGTATGAAACTTATAAATGTCAGTCACTGAATTTATAAAATGTTTAAAGATAACTTCTCCTCCTGTAAGTGTTGAGTAAGCATCCTTCACAAGGTACAGTTTATAAGTTGTGTTTTCTCATTTTTGATATATTCAACTTCAAATTCAACAATGACTATAATATCAATTTTGGAATTAACAGCTAAACTTCTGAAAATTCCAATTTGAAATCACAAAACTCATACATTTTGTTCCTTATAGCAATGGCAAGTTATAGTTTACTCAAGTGATACATTTGTTTTGGTGATTTCTGGTGAAATGAGATGTACATATAAAATAGGAGTATTTTATTTTTGTGTGTTTCATCTGTACAGGAAGATGGAGAGCAGGACTTTTGTTACAATATATTACAAGATGTCTTGCCTTTATCGAGACAGAAACTGATATAATCAGAAACTGATACAGAGAGCAGAAGTAAATCACTGATGATCTTTTAATGTAATTTTCAATGAAGATTATGAATTTCAAGATTCAAATTCAGGTTATGTTTTATACAAAATCAGGTTTCGTTACCTTTGTAATAGATAAAGCAGTCAATAAAACTAAACTACTAGAGAAAAGAATAATTTTGTTAAAAAAATTTGCAAGATAAAACAACCATTAATTTGTGTATTTTTTGTCCAGTTCTGAAAGTTTGTTTGAAGCACATTGGTATCATTATTCCAAGATGTTAAGGAAAGAGAGAGAGAGAAAGAACGGGTTAATATGGATTGTTTTCTATTTCTTCAGAGCCCAGCAGTATAATTGGAACATTGCCAAAGTATGACATTTTGTGAGCATTTCTATTACAACTGAAATATAATCCAATTAAAAAAACATTTCCTTTCCTTGAATGTTAGGAGATGAACAAGCAGTCACATAACCATAGTTAGATCCTTTGGAGCAGAGAGCACTGTCTTACTACACTAATAAAGTTCTCATTTAAAGGAGAACTTTAGAAATTTCCTGTAGTTTTACTGCATGGGAATGGTGGGAAAGGCTTTGATGAAGCCCTTTGTAAATGGCTAGGTAAAAGAGTTAGAGAAACTGTAAAGAATTTTAAGAGGCTCTAGCTTCATAACTCAGTTTAACCAAGTAGCCTCAATGAATCTGGAAGTATCCTGAGACCAAGTATGCTGTTCATTCCTTTTTTTTTTTTTTTTTGTCTAGGAAGCTGTGTCAATCTTTCATTTCCCTTTATGTACACTGTCAGATATTAGCATTCAGTCATAATTTTAACTTAATTTGAAATCTTAGTCAACAACTGAATCCACAGGGTTCAGGAAAAAAGGAAAGCCTTCTAGTAAAGAAGACCTTCTTGAATTGGGGAGCCTATAACTGGAAATGGTACTCCAGATTTAGCCTCACCAGGACAGAGTAGAGGGGGAGGATAATCTCCCTTGACTTGCTTGCTGCACTCTTCTTGACGCACCCCAGGATACCATTGTCCATCTTGGCCACAAGGGCACATTGCTGGCTTATGGTCATCCAGTTGTCCACAGAGTTGCTTCCCAGGTGGTCAGTCCCTAATCTGTACTGATACATGGGGTTATTCTTCCCTGTCCTGGTTTGAGTGAGAACAGAACTAATTCTCTTTAGTGATTTTACTTTTCAGTTCTCCTAACTAACTGCACTTTCTGAAGTTAGCAGCCTGTTTTCACAGGCAGTGTCTGCTTCAGTGGTAATACCCCATGATTAGAGTAACTAACAAGGATTGGTATGAAGACCAAGGCCACTGCTGGATCTTCGCATCTGTAGAAAAGTGAAAGGCTGCACCTGCAGGGAGCAGCGGACAGGGCAGGTGACCCTAAGCTCACCAATGAGGTATACCATCCCATATACATCATATTCGGTATAAAGCAGAGGGATCTGAAGGGTCTGTGGCTCTTCTCCCCTCTTGGACTGCTTTGCCAGCTTTGCTTGGCTTGGCTCAGGTCCTCTTTCAGTTCCTTCCTCAAAGCAGCCAAGGAGGACTCTGTCTGTTCTGACTTCAATCTCAGTCTGTGTGTTCCTGAATCCCGTACCAGAATCCAGCTCCTGAACACAGCTCCCGTCTGCTGCGGGGCACAGTCTGCGACTCTCCCAGTGCCTACTCCACAGCATCAGTGGTGACAGTGATGTAATTACCATCACGGGGGTTGGGTTTGATACTGGTTCTGTATATATTTGTATATATTCCATTTTTATTATTATTATTTTAATTTTCATTAAAGCTGTTCTAGTTTCCTTTTCTAATTGCTAAGTCTCTCTCCCTCATTCCCTTTCTCTTCTCCTTTGAGAAGGGAGGGGGCTTAACAGAGAGTGTCTGTTATAGGTCTAAGGGGCCACCCTGACCCTAAACTGTGACATTCCCTAAGTGTAGAACCCTACACTTGTTGAATTTCATGAAGTTTATTTTAACTCAACTCTGCCATTTACCACACTATTGCTAATTTTATACATGGCCTATGCAATTTGGTAAGTTTTCAGAACTTGTCTGAGTCTATTTCTTCTATTTTAGACAGTCCACAGGATGTAGATTAAGTCATTAGAATTTGTTGAGAGAATTGAGACCTTTGCTCTTGACTCTGTTAGTAGAACTTGTTTGGTTTGTTCATTCACAACATATACTACAAGTATACTGCTGTAGGTACACACATTAATATAATATATCCCTACAGTAAGACATTTCTAAAATTATAATATAGACTAGTCTTTGTCTTTCTAATAGGCAAAATTGTGAAACAAAGACAATGAGTGTATTACTTTATTGCTGCAGTATGGGGCTGATTGCAAGTAGGGGGGAGAATGGCCCTTCTCTGAGAGAAACTAAGTACAGGATTGGGTAATAGGAAGGGTGCATGTAGCCTGAACATGGCCTGGGAAATTAATGTTGGAAAGAACAGGGGCCCATTGCAGCACTACCAAAGTAAGGCTATGGAGAAGGCAGGAAAGAGTCAAACCATACAGTTGCCTGGAGCTGCTTGACTGTCAAGAAAAACAAGAGGAAAGGCCTTCCATTTGCTGCTGGAAACATGCTGTGGCCACTGTAAAGATTTACTTTGAATTGATATTATATTTTGTAAGTAACCTCAGCCAGGGTATCTGCACCTTTCCTGTTTAAATCATGGAAATCATTGTCTTGTTGAGAACAGAAAAATTCAGTGTACTTTGGTTGACTTATGTTAAAGAAAAGATGAATAGTACCAATTTCAGACTTCAGTCAGCTCATGATTCACCATAATCCCTAAGACTCAAATGATATTAGTACACAGAAGAAAATGCTTGAAATTAGTAAATATAAAACATTGTTAAGAACATTTTTATGCATAACTTAACAATATAACATTTTATATCAAAATGCTTTCTGAGATTATAGTAGATGTCCAAAATCAAAATATCCAATTCTGAAAGGGTAATACATAGGTCTTAGTGCTGGCCCATGAAAATGTATAATAATTGATTTTCAAGGCAACACCTCTTTCAGTACAGAAAAACTCTAAATGCCCACAGACCAAATCACACCTTTTCATTCTTGAACTGAGGCAACTTTGCAGGAAAATTACTCTACTGTTAGGGAAAAAAAGTTTCCTATGGTAGAGTATTCACAAGCTGTTTTTAAAGTACTGAGGATGCTGTAATGTTACATCAAGATGTGATAACAGCGGATGATATTCTATTTGTGTAGTTCTGTATGCCACTCATATTTTGGATATAAGACATAAGAACATAAAGTTATGCCTGTAATAGAGGTAGAACTGGTATTTGTGTAAGTAGAGTTTTCAGCTGTTGTCATTACAAAAGCTGTTTAAGGTTTAAGTGAGACAAGTACCAACACATTCTTTCATGACAACCATCAAGTCACAAGATAGTGCCTTTAAAAAGTGGTGACTCAAGTCCCACAATTTCTCATAGCAGATAAGAAAACAGTCACTTATAATGTAGGAGGCATTACAAGTGAAGAGGTTCCGTTTCTGTTTGCTTTCTGTTTTCCAAAGCTCTTGTGTGATTTCCTAATGCACCAAACCATGGAAACAATTCCACAGTCAAAAAGAAGTTACAATACACATAGCTCCAGCACTCTTAAGATTTAGAGACAGTGGATGATAGGCAGGAAAAAAACACTTTGAAATTAATCCAATGTCAGGTCATTGAAAACTCTAACTGCAAAGATTAACTTTTATTTTTTACTTTTTCAGTCTTCAATGATTTACAAAGCTTCAGATGCCCACAAATCTACTAAGCCTGGCCATTTAAAAAATCTAAATAAGCTTGCACGGTTTTAAGCTTTCTGACTTTGAATATTAGCTTTGAAGTTATGCCAAAAACTGACTGCAGCAGAGCTGCTTTAGAGCTAAATTCCTGACACTGGAATTAGTGTTGGGTGTGTGACATGCCTAATGATAATCTTGACCACACTTGCTGTAGACAGCCATCACACATGGTGCCTCTGAGTCAATAATTCTCCTAAGATAAGATGTAGAGCATCTTGGCTTTTTTATTATTACAGACTGGTGTTTTGGACACTGTCCATTCTGCAAAGACAGCTTGCCTAATGACACATGGCATTTTTCCACAGGACATTCCTTTAGTTAGTTCCTGGTGAAAATGTATAGCAGCAGCTTAAGAAAAGCATTAAAAGTTAAAATGCCTCACATGTATGCTACAATAATAATTAATTGTATTCTCAAGCTTCTTACACTTCTGAATTTGTTATAGCATCAGTGTTTTATTTACAGAAAAGCTTAATATTTATATCAATACAAACATGGTCACTGTGTAAAAGAAATAAACTGCTACTTTATCTAATAGTACACACATACCATGCTATTCTTTTTTTTTTTTTTTGTTCTGTGCTGCAGTGAAGAGTGCATGCTTCTCTTACTGAATGCTTTTGAAGTAACATAGTATGTCAGATGTAAAAAGCAAATTATACACAACTAGAGGGGTTTTTTTTTATAAAACACAGGCACATATGTCACTGTCTTCCTAACAAAATACTCCTATCCTGTGCTCAGAAAGGTAAACAACAGTATTTTCATTGAATTTACTGAAGCAGAATCAAGCTCTTGGTTCCCAGAAAAGAAATATATTTCACTCAAACATTATTCACTATGAAGGAACAGATAATTCATTTGAAATATTGAACTCTTAAAATGCATTCCTCTTCCTGGCTAGATGATTTCATTTAACTTTTATGACATGATTAGTCATCCTATCATGATGCAGCACAATGTAACTGAGCACACCAGGCATTTCAGATAAGAGTTGCCTTGCAGATACAGATGTTGGCAATGGTTTCAAAGCACATTCTGTCTTGAACGTAGGAGTAGATTAGACAAACAAGGCAAATATCAAAAAGTGGTATATGTATTCTATATATTCTGGACCCTATATATGAACATTATGGAATCTCTAATGATATTCCAGTCCTACCTTTAGAAAGAATAGTGAGGAAAAAACATACAATATAAACCTATCACCAAAACTCATGTTTTGAAGACCTTTGACAAATACAATTCAAAGTTTCTATATTTCTATGAAAATTGTTTGTTGGGCTTTATTTACCACTGGTTTATATCTTGTGAAGTTATTTCATCTGTTACAAAGAATGAAAAATATGGCACATGAAATAAGTACCTTGAGAAAAAAACTCCAATAATTATCTAGAAATCTATATTTAAACCACAGAAAGCCCTACCAAAAATAGCAAATCAACATATAAATTTTTATTTAAGGTGAGAAAACTAAACATAAATAAATAAGAAATTATTTCACACTCAGAGGCCAGTTTAAATTCTCTTCCATTTACAGTAGTATAACAACCCCTGCCTAAATTTTATTTTGATATTCTGAATCAAACCCAGAAGTTCTGTGTTACTTAATCTTGGAATATTTGATTTGTGAAAAATATGGTGGCAATTCTTAAGATTCTCCTTGAACAATAACTGTCACATATCTGTATCATTTATTGAATGTTTTTGAAATTATTATTGTTTTATATTATAGCTGTCAAGTCTAAAATATTTTTTTTTATTTTGTTTTATTGTTCTAAATTTTGCTAGTAGAAGATGTTATATAATTTACTTAAAATATTAAAATTTTTATTGCTCACACTTTTATGGATTGATTTTGATAGATTAAATATGCACGTTAGGAGTTTTGTCTAGCTTAGAAAAACAAACCAGAAAATATAGGAAAGTAAGTATTTTTAAGTATAATACTCCACACCACAAATTTATTCTCCATTTTGCTAAAGCAATTGCATTTGTGTCATGGGTTACACCTGTATTTTTGTGTGAGTGCATGTTTCCAGGTGTAAAATATTCTTCAGTCTAACAAAAACATTCCTGAAACGAACATAGCAGACAGAAATATAATGATTGTGACATGCATATATATGTCTGTGTAAATTAAGCCTATACTTAAAGTTTTAAATTAAAATATAGTCAGCTATATTATTTGTTCTGGTTTTAGTTCATGGTGTATTGCAGCTTCATATCTGTGTCGTAATTAAAAATTATTTTCAGTAGTCCACTTAAGTAAGAAAGAAAGTAGAATTATATTTACTGTATTTTTTCTCTACATTTATAAATTTTATCCTTTATTTTTATATTGTATCAAACATTCAAAGGATGATTTTGGTTTAGTTTTAATTTGTTTAGTATTATTCCTTTACATGGCTTTCTACCTGCATGAAAAAGTGTTGTTTAGTAGAGTCATAGTGGAGTTGTAGCTACCATGATGGCCAAAGGATACAGGAAGGGCAAATTATGAAGGGTGTATTTGGTCTAACTGAGATGGAGTTAATTTTCCCCATAGCAGTGCTTTACTTTGTATTGGAGCTAGGAAGGGGCTGATAAACACGTGGCTACTGCTGGGCAAGGCTCACACAGCACCACAGCTGGTTTCCAACATTCCCCTTCAGTGGGATGGGGTGGACAAGATCTTGGTAGGGGACATGACTGGGACAACTGACCCAAACTGAGCAAAGGGTTATTCCACACTGTATGATGTCAGAGCAACAATAAAAGCTAGGAAAATGAGGAGGAGGGGTAGCATCCATTTGTCCTCCACAGCAACCGCTATGCATTTGGAGCCCTGCTTCCTGGAAAAGGGGACAGAAAACACATGCTGATGGGAAGTAGAGAATAAATCTTGTTTCCTTTTGCTTCTGCACACGGCATTGCTTTGCTTTTCATTAAACTCCCTTTGACTTAACTCATGAGTTTCACATTATTTTCTTCCCCTGGTCCAAATGAGAGGTGAAGGGGGGAGAAGTGATAGAGCAGCTTAGTGGGCACCTGGGATCCAGCCAAGGTCAAACCACCACAACAGAGAGAGACTTCCTCTTAAGCTATGTGTTAAAAATATATTTTGAATTCATATGTCATTGATGGAGTCATGGAAAGTAAGTATAAACTAGAAAGACATGAATTGTTTCTGAGTAGGTAGGTAGCCACTTCTTAAGCAAATGAAGTCTTCTTCACTGTCATTCATCTGTAAATAGTTTTCCTTTAACTATTAAATTGTGGTACAGAGGATTCAACTTAAAAAAATACATAAAGAAAATAATTCTTACAGATTTTTGTTAATATAGAATTTAAATTAAAGATGATCTGTCTTTTACTGCTAATTCTGTGGAAGTATAACACCATTAGTCTCAAAACAATTACGTGTGGGATGAAAATCCTGTCTCTGCTGAAGTCATAACTCCCACTGACTTCACTGCAATCAAGAGATTACCACTGATTTATATCAGTGTGAGATGAAACTCAGGCTTCAAGATATTGTCTGAAATTTGACAAACCAGAACCAAACAGATTCACTCAGGCCTAGCTACAAACAGATCTGTTCATTCTTCTAAGTCTTACATGGAAATGCCAAATGTCAGACACTTTGTAAGCTACCATTTAGAAAGCCTGGGGATTCAAAAATTGGCTTTCAGAGTGGAACAAGTGCACTGAGAATGCAGCCAGCTTCTTTCTTTGTGAGAATAATATTCATGTCATCTTCCTACATGTAAACTAAACATAAAGAGTCAAATTAGAACTTACTATAGAAATCTGTATCCAGTACCTCTTCTTGTTTCAACAAATACTGTAGAGCTCACCCTTTTGTTCTTGTTGGCAATATGTCACCATGAAGTAAATGGAGAAATAACTTTTTCATTGACTGCAGAAAAAGAGAATTGCACTATTTGACCTCAAATTTTCTTAACGTGACAAAGCAGATTTTTCCATCAGATCCCATGCATTTTCCAGTGAAATGTGGAACTTACTTCTGAAAAGTTTACTAAAGATTATTGTATATGTTAAATTGTAATATGTATGCATGCAAAGATGTATATATGCAAGGAAAGTTTGATAAGAAAGCCAGTATCTAAAGAGAAGCTATTTCTTCAAACAGAAATAAGCCATATATATACATAAAAGCATGAATCTCAAAAGCAAAATAAACACAAAAAGTCCTCCAAATTACGTTATGATTTTTGGGCTTGACTTTTTTTTTTTTTTTTTTTTTAATTTCTGGATTTGGTAACATAATGATAGAGGCAAAATAGAGAATAAACCAAACATATGTTCCCTTTAAACTTCCACCTAGATCTCTTGCCTCTTAATACTTTCCACAGGCTTTGAAATAGCTGCAAGTAAATCAGACATCAAGCATGAACTTTTACCTTCCCAGAGATACAGACCTGTGACAAAATCAGTTCTGTTTGGGACCCAAGAGCCAAGTGTGCTAGAAATTACTCCCATCCCTGTATTATTGGTAAAGCTATGGATGTGCAGACAGACAAAAGATTTCTATCAAAGCCAACAAAAAGTAACTAATCTGCTTTCAAGTTTTGAACTAAATCCCCCTGAGATTCTGTAACTCTAGAAAGTGTTGCTTGGGGAATTTTTTTTTAAGTATGTTTAAAACTAGAAAAAAAATATATATCATAGACTGTGAAGTGTGGAGCACTTTTCAGTTCTCTTTTAAAGTGCTTGTTTAATTGATTTTTTTTGTTGTTGTTGTTGCAAATGGAGATTTCTCTCTCGACAACAGCTGCTGTGTTTTTTGTAGATTCTGGTAAGCATCAGTGCTCCAAATGAGCCTGAGTCTCAGGAGGAGGAAGCAGGGAATCAGAAAGAGCATTGTGCCTCTTTTGTCACTATTCTGTTAGCAGCCTTGAATTAATGTATGCTAGCCTCTTAGGCAAAAAAAGCTCGACAACTTGTCCTTGTTTGAAACAATAATACACCACTGGCTCAATTTTGTAAAAATCAGTCTGCTCAGCTGTGGAAACAGACACCTTTTTTTTGTTGTGTGATATATGCAATGAGTTATCACCATACGCCCAGTACTTGGATGATGGGATTTTAAATGTCAGGAAATAAATGAAAATATCCATAGTTTGGCAGTAGGAAGATTTCTGTTTAATGTGAACCTCTTTCTGAAAGTATTTTTGTGAGCTTCTCCCTAAAACCTAAATGTTGAAGACTAATTTTAAATTGAAAAATGACTGTAGGTTTGAGTTTGCCTGTGTGCGGTGCACTTCATTGGAAAAGAATCAGAAAACTGTGTCTTCTTATGGGTACAGTGAGAGGGATACTTGAGACATGATTTCACAATTTAATTTGTAAGATTAATAGAAAATCGGGATTTTCGGAGTATTTTCAGTTTGTAATATATTAATCAATATTTAAGAATATATTTTATAAAACTTTCTTATTGAACTGTTGTCCTGTTTTCCCTGTTCTGTTTGTTTTCCACCCCTCAACATTCGTACATACTTACATTCTTACTCATTCAGTCTTAAAATAAAGTACTCCTCGTTTTCATAATTAAATTGAGCTTATCCAACTGTTCATTTGCAGTACCATCTCCTGATGCCTTATATTAAGGCAGTATGTCTGTGAAAAACAATTTATTTTTTTAACAAAAATATACATGTAGGTAATACCCCTGTTTTCTGTGTTAAATCTAAGAAAAGTTAGAATAATTATGAGAGTTTGTAGGGTTTTATGATGTCACTAGGAGGGAAGGGAGTAGAAAAAGGGTAATAAGGCTATTTATGAATGAGTATTTAGCATGATTTTAGAGAATATAGAAGTGGAAGTAGTTTGGGTGAAATATAGCCAAGTGAAGTGAAGTGAATGCCAATGCAAAGCTTTGGTATTGAAAGGAATTCCCATGTGGAAAGATATTTGCTTCTTCTTCTGTTTCCATTACAGTCAATAGGAAAATTTGAAAATATCTGTCACCTTCATTGGAAATAGGAAAAGGCCTATGAACACCTTTTCATACATGGGAATGAAAAAAAATAACATTGTTAAGATTTCCATTTACTGAACAAGTTATTTATTTGCCTCAGTGTCTTTTGTTCAAATCACAGTATAGCATTTCTCACTCTGTGTATGTACACATGTACATATATATCTGTGAATAAATGCATTCAAATATACACATACCAGAGAGCAGTACAAGCCAGCAGTTCTGAAACTGAGTACATCCCAGACATTCCTACATTAATTGTTTATTCTGAGTTTGAAGCAAATCTACTGTAATATTCCCCTCAGCCATCAACATCCTTACTCCATTGTAATATAGAGCAGTGAAGGTCAGTGTTGATAGATTCTTAGTGTGTTTTGAAAAAGATTAATGCTTAGAAATGAAGTCCGTATGAAAGATTTCCTTTCAAACAACATCTTAGGTTCACTGCTTCAGTGTAAAACATGAGCTTGTATCATAAAGGTCACAGTTAACACTGTACTTGGCTGCCAAGTCCCTGGTTTAATAAAAGGTGAATTAGATCCCGTATTTTCCCACATTACAGAAATTTAAGACCACTGAAGGAATAATTTCTTTCACCTGTTAAACACTGACAAGAATTTGATTCCTGGAGGGGTCCTTCACATTGGCCACCCAACTGATATGGAATTGTTTTATTTTATCTGTCAAATATACCAAAAAGTGTGAAGTGGCTAGAGTTCAACATGGACTAAGTGTTTGGCTCCAAGTTAATGGGGGACAGCTCTCTTCATTTGGAACAAAGAGGTCTGAGCCCTTTCCTGGGGTTAGGCTCTACAGGCAGTATAGTTCATACTGGAGAAGAAGAAGGGGCTCTTCTCAAACTAAGGTTTCTGGTTCAAGATCTTTCTCCTGTTCTGCAAAGGACTGAAGTCCAAATCCCCCTGCTGACAGGCTGGGGTTGAGTCTCAGTGTGAGTGTCTTCTTGCCTAATCAGATATTTGAAAGTGAGACATTCAAACTAATCTATCTAGCTTCCCTTTCTAGTTAGTGGTAAGAGTGTAAAGGCTTCTACTGATTATCTCAGACAACTATCAGCTGTTCTAGGAGGTATCTCTGGATGTGTCTATTTCTCTATGGATTATAAAGTCAGCCTAGGGTGACTATTTCAGTCTTATAAATGAAGCTTTTATTTGCCTGATTTAGGACATATGAATCCCTCTCCAAGTCTCTAACGTTAAGGATAAAGTACCTTAATAGAGTGTCTTGGTTAAAGCTGTTTAATTTTGAATAATAAAAAACATTGCAATATTCACTAGGGGGAGTAAAAAAAAAGGCAAAAGAAAGTTTTCCTTACCAACTGATTAAGTGATAGAAAGCTGGAATGTCAGCCCAGTACACGTTCTAATGAATATGTATATGGGGAAGAATAACACAAGCAGGAGACAGTGACAAAGGCTCACTTCACAGTATATGAGCCCAGCATGCCTAAGGCTGTGAGTACCCACAAATCAAATTCAGTAAAGAAAGGATGATGTTTTAACCACTAAACTTAGTCATAAAGGGTACTTTTCCTCCTCATTATGCATAGATAGACTAGGCCCTAGAGGTGTGAGTGGTAGAAAAACCCTTAATTTTTTCCAGCCCTGCTGATACTTAGTCAGACATCAGCTACCACTGCACTGTCAAGAATTTAATGATTCTGCCACTGTTCAGGGCAGAATTTAAAGTGCTTATCACTGAGAGATTTATGCTCCTAGGAGATTTAGGAGCTACAAGGATTATGTTATGTCTTTGAAAAATCTATCACTGTAAGGGAAGTTTGTGGTAAAACAAATGGACACCAAGAGTTCTAAGGACCACCTAGAACTGTAGCATTTCAGCAGAAGGCTATTGTACAGGAACTGCAACCATAGATCTAGACCAATGAGAATGATATCCCTAATTATTTTCCTTTAGTCTTTCAAGTTTCATATGCAGAACTGCCCCAATGGGTGAAAGTGTTGTGTCAATTTTTAACACAAACCTAAAAAATTATTTCTTACAGCCACTGAGTAAACATTTTGTTCTCCAGCTTTTATACTGCCATCAGTGCTGTGAGGTCCAAGGATCATGTTGCCTGACTGTGGTTCCCAAACATCAAGGGCCTACCAAAGCTTTTGAAACTGACATGCTCTGTAGTTGATGAAAAGAGAGGGATTCTTGCAAAGACTGATTCACCTAGGTAGCAAACTACTACATCTCCAGGTATGTGCCTAACAGGGGGATAAATCACCCTCTGGAAAGGCTTATCTATTCCCACTAGACCACAAAGGCAGCCTAGGTGATGAGCTGAGCTTATCTGGCTAGGCTTTCCTGTGGCTTAAGGATAGGTAAGAGAAAACCCACATGGCCTGTTCAGCATCAACAAGGTCTCTCTGCAAAGACAGGTCTTCACATTAACTCCATTTTTTTGTGGATGATTTTTTGGGAGGATGTTTTGTTTTGACCCAAGATGTAGAATGGTATTACAGTAGTTGTTGGGGTTTTTGTCCTAGAAAATATAAGTAAATATCTGGTCTGATATCTCTTTGTCCCTCCATTCACTATATTTTATGCACAAAAATAATCTTAATTTCCTGGCAGTAGATAAATTCTTAACCGCATCTTCTAATATTCAGTATAGTAACATCATCTTTCACCATGTATTTCCTCTGTTTCATAGAGGCTATATCTAGACTACATTCACATTTCTATAAAGTTGAAAAGTAGATAATGTACTGAGAAAATCACCTTCCTAGAGAAACCATAAAAAATCCAAGAGGCAGATACTATGCTGAAATATTTATAATAAAAATGGATTAATGTCAAAACACAGACTTTGCCTGTGTATGTCCACAATAACAAGAGGTTGGGGGGGGGGGAGAATCTATGTCTAAATGGCTTTCCAGTTACTCCTGCAGAAAACAGAAATGATACACTTTGTAACCATCTGTAAAGTCAGTATCAGCATCTGCTCTAAATTTTCTGTACAGTGTTACTGTATGTATTATTTGCTTTGGAAATTATTTGCTTTTGAAATTACTGGCAGTCTCTAGAACTATGTCTTGACTGTCTCATTTAATTTTTTTTAAATGTACTCCAAAAATTTAAAAGCTATAGCTAGTTAGCAGGAATGATTCTACACTTCCAAACTTACAACATTTTTTTAGTAGTCATTTCCTTTTTGCCATCTTCTACTGATGTTTATTTAACATTAAGTATTTGAGTGTGTTGTTTGAGTATGTGTATATGTGTAAATTTACATGCTGGCATATGGTGACGCAGTTTACTTTCCAGATATTTGTTGGAACTTGTTGTTTATTACTTCTAGTAGTCTGATTTCACATCATTTTGATATTTTATTGTCTTAGGATAATTTCCTAACTATGGAAAAGAAAACATTGAAAAGAATAAAAATACTGAAGAGAGCAGATGTAAAACCTGTATAGAAGATAATTCTTCAGAGACAATTAAGGAAGAAGGAAGAATTAATTACATTGCAAACATAGTTCCAGTGATTTCAGTTGTAAAGTTCCTCAAGATTGAAAAAGACAGATTTTTTAGGTTTCTTTTATGTATCATTCATATTCTCTCACACATCTTCTTGGGGATGGGCCAGCTTAGTATGGAGGTTAGAAGTGTGTTCTGCCCTGTTTCCTGGATGTCATGAGCAAGTAAAACAAGCTTGTATTAAAGAAAATGTCTAAACACTTTTTACTGGAATGGTACATTACTCGTATAGTGTGTGATGGATAAGAAAAGCTAATCATGACTTTGACATTTAGTCATTTTATTCCATTCTTGGTCAAGGATTATAGAATTAAGTTCTTGTTGTCTCACATAGAAATAACTGATGGACTTAATAAGTATACAGTTGTTTTCCTGGAACATATCAAGAACGGTCATCAGAAACATATTTCTGTAACGATGTCAGCCTTATAACTTTGTGGCTCTGTGGACCATAGCTGCTCTAGGCTGTTAAATATCAGACCTTCACATTCTTTCTTTCTGTAGTCAGCAAGAAATGTTTTGCAAAAAGATATTGTAATAGATGAGAGAGTCTCAAAAGGTCTGTTTCACTAAACTTTTAGAAAGATCACAATTTAAATCACTGGAACATTTGTGTAGTGTAATAATTTCTTCCTTTCTACTTCACTTTCAGA
>JAAGNO010028557.1:0-14729 GCA_033439905.1 Ceryle rudis | reverse complement strand
GAGAGAAGAGAGAGGGTGAGGAGATAAGAAGGAGAGAGGGAAAGAAGAGGAGGAGAGGGGAGGGGAGGGAGGGGAGAGGAGAGGAGAGGAGAGGAGAGGAGAGGAGAAAGAAAAATGAAAGGGAAAAGATTCCAGAAGGACCCATAAATCAATTTAATCACATCACTCAGAGAAGAGGCACCCCGTATATAAATCTCCATCACTTAGCAAGTAGATGAAGACTTCAGTTTTCAGTCTAAGCTCTTGACTTTCTATCTCCTTCCTAGAAATTCATCATAGTCTGGAATGTCACACCTGAGTATAGGTGAGACTCTTTTTTACAGCTATGGCAAGACTTGTCTCTTCTAGACATAAAGGTCCTCCCCATGGGACAAGGGGGATATTTGAGCCCAAAAGAAATACAGAGCATTATATTTATGGCTAAATTGAAATAAGTATCTCAGTGAACCAAGGCAAAGTATGTTGTATTGATGAGTTTAACAGCTTACAAATGTATACTCAAAGAAGAGAACCCTCACTGGCTGTCTTTATATTTCCAGTATAGGTAGTATCTCATATTAAGCCTAATGGTTTGGCACATAATTGCATCATTAGTAAACCAGTGTTCATGTTCAGTTTCAACTTTCTATTGGCTTAGAGAAAGAATTCTAAATTTGCATTTAAATGAAATTGAACAAAGAGTGATAAAGGCTTCAAATAAAAGGCCACCTGTTTTTGTTAATTCATTTTTAAATAGGAACGGTAAATATTTTCAGTTGATGCACTTTCTGCTACAAGATTGGTACATTCTTCTATTCTTTATCTCCAGTGTCAGACACCCCTCATTAAAGGAGTCTATCATTTTCTCTGACTAAATGAACCTGTCTCAAGCTTTATGAATCTGTTGGTGCAAAACAAACAAAAAAATAAAGTAAACCAAATAGCTATTTAGAAAATGTAAGCATAAGAAACTAACATGTGATTAAAGTAAATTCTGCAATAAATTATTTTTAAAATCAATAATCTCAGGGGTAGGGGAAAGTTGTTGATTCTACAAAAAAAGGGACACATTCTTTCTTCATTTACATTCTTCTTGGAGTTTACTGACCTCACTTAGGCGCACTGGTATAAAACAAAAGTAATCTTTCATGTTACAATTACATAATGCAATTAAAACCTAAGGATTACAAATGTGTAAAATACAAATCACAATAAGCAGTTTTCATGGAGCATAAACCCAACTGGTGTTCATGGAACATGAGCTTCAACTGCCACATAAAAACATTATGTATTCCTATAAAATTTCCTGCTTTGATGCTAAATTGTTTGCTTTTTAGTCTTGCTTTATAGGTTTACATCTCTGGTTTCTTCCAGTTGCCATTAGTAACATAGTAGATCATCTTGCTTTTCTAATACTTTTGAAATAATTTGTAGCCATAATTGCTTCTCTGTTTTCCATTTGCTGTAACCGTCACCACTAATTTGCTAACAACCACTACACTTCTGTTACAACCAAAGCTTAAAAATACAAGTAATTTTTTCAAGAACAATTTGCACAGGACACCCTTCTCTTTGGGGATGCAATGTAAACATTTAAAGAAAGAACTGAGGCTTTTAATTAGTGTGTACTTGCTGCACGATTCTGTCTCCTCACCTCATCCTCCCCCCTGGACTCCTGCATGTATTTCTGATTGACATACCCATATAATTTGTTTGGTTCTGTATTTGCTGGATGAAGGAATTTATCAGGAGTTTTAAATAATTGATTTTTATTTGTCTCATATTCTACTTCATAACTGGTAGATGCTGCAGCTGTTGTTTTCTTTTTAATGTTTACAAAGCCAAACTAAAAATACCTCTTGAAGTTCAACATGAGTACACATTGCAAAAGGTTTGGACTTAATGCTCTGCCATTAAGTAAATATATTAATCTTTTTATTTAAAGTTAGAAGGCTAAAGAAACTTGAACAAAGCATATAAATAACTGATTTCAGTTCAGCTCAAATGTTCACAATGCTTTAACTAGTTACTATGCCTATAGAGAAGGGACTGCTTAATGCTCTCCAACCCACTTCAAAGTTCTCAGTGCTCTTTCACTCCTCTGGTAAAGCTGTGTATGAGTAATTACTTCTGTAGCTGTTACAGATTAAACTGAAATGAGGAAAAGAGACTGCGTGAAACCAAGGTAAAGTAGTGGGAAATAGCAGCTTCTTACTTAACGGCCACCTGCAGCCCTAGAATACGAACATATGAATTGCTGAACATATCACTTTAAAGGCCACAGCATGATCTGGCTTATTCACTGAAATAGCAAGTGCTGAAGGATATGTACTCATCAAATTTCTATCAATTTTAATGGGAGTTAATTACCTAGGTATATTTTCCAAATATGGATGTGTATTACCTTTATTGTCAAATTAAAGGGTCTAAGTAAGTTCATATTTGTCCAGTGAGGAACTATATTCAATAAGAAGCTATGTTTTCTGCAGCTTTTACCACCTATGTACTTAAAGGACTCTCTCCTAAAAAAGCATAATTTGGAATGTCACCAAGGGAAAAAATTATTTTGGAAATCTGAACACAACAAGGTTTTACATTAAAGAAAGAACAATTCTAATTTCATTTGCAGAAGTAATTATTTATTTAATAAACTAAAAAATAATTACAGATAAAGTGTCTTTTGGCATTTTGAGTTTTCAATAAAAACAGAGACGTTCTACTGAAAACTTCATTTTTTTCCCCAAAGAATGCTTTAAAAACCTGTTTTGAGACAAAACTCTATTGTCTCAAATTCTAAATACCGAATTTTTACCAGTGCAAGAGTAGTAGTATTTTATTATATTTGGATAAGTAGATAGTATTCCTACTGAGGATAATGAACCATTTCTCAGGAAAGAAAAAAAAAAAATTACAACCAAACAAAAAATCCCCCATATAGCTAGCGCTAAACAGAATTCACATTCTTCTAATTGTGACTTTTATTGGTCTGCAGAGGAAAATATGTAAACATGTCATTTTACTGGTTTGTGAACATGAACCTAAAGGATAACCTATACTGATAGTTTAAAACTCCACAGAAATTTCTGTTTAAAAGAGAAGTAAAGTAACTTCAGATCTCTATTCTTTCTCTGAATTTCTGTTCATTTATTTTGGAGGTTTTGTTTGTTTGTTTTGCTGGTGGCTTACTGAGGTTGGAATAAGAGCACTTTCAGCTATGATTTCCTCTAATATTACAGGGGTGGTCTGTGAGATCCACCTGAATAACACAGTATGGTACAACAGGTTGATGGCATCTGGAGAACAGTTAGCAGGAAACAGCGACATGTCCCATAAATATTATGTGGCTCCACCAACAGCTGCCTACCCCTTCCCATGGACACTGAAGATAAATGGAGTCAGCATGCCACTGTCATTGGGTTGAGATTCAGTCTGGCTGTTCTTTCCTGCTCTGAATAATAAAGAAGCCATAAACCACACTTTACATTTAAACTGCCCTTTGGGCTTCTGTCCATCTCAGGAGTAGTACAAACCAGAACTGCAAATTCAACCTATCCTTTTCCTGCTTCTGAGGTCTTTTTGAATGACTCTTGTCACAGTTTAAGACTTTTGAGAGGTTGGTTTAACATATGAGTAGTGGAGGGCAGGGCGTAGGATGGGAATTTTGATAATCTGTCAAATAGAAGTTAATGATACTGTTTTCTGATAACTATGTGCCCCTGGAAAAATTATTTGTCCTGCCATGTTGTCCCCAGATCATCTCAGTTCACTGCATAGGTACCATTGAAACTCTTCAAATTGATTCAAAACCTATGTAACACTGTACCCATCTTTGTCCATGCAGTGGGAACAACATACTTAGAAGAGTTATTGTTCACTTTAGTACCAAATTAGAAAAGTTTGCAAAGAAATCTCTTGCTCTGCTTTAATTAGGATTAACCAGTCAGAGGTCAACCTCTAGCCTGGTTATTACCACTTGTAACACCTGAAAAATAAATGGACTATAAGATTAAGTCTAGTTTCCGAATACGTTAAAAAACCATATTAAACCTGTAGATGATATTAAAGTACAGGTAAAAAATGTATTATAAAAGAGAAGCCTCAAACTCTGATTATTTTTTTTTTTTAATAGAGCTTAGATCCATTTTTCTTTAACAATCCAATTACATTTGTAAGTATCTAAGAAGTTTTTACTTTCTCATATCTCTGATACACAACATATACACAGGATACCTCATGCATCCAGTGTGGTTTGATCAAAGAATATCAGTGTCACTTCCTCATGGTGTTTCTTTTTAAAACAAAACAAAACAAAACAAAACAAAACAAAACAAAACAAAACAAAAACACCAAGCAAAAAAACCCCTCTTTTACTTCAACAATATGGAAAAATAAATAACAGAGGTTCTTAAAGATCTTATAAACCTTCAGAAGTCATGATAATAATAAAGGAAAGATGAGTGTCAGTTAAACAAGTAGTTTAACATTGAATTTTTACATTTGGATGGAATTATAGGGAGAAGAAGCAAATTGAAAAACATACATCAATTTACTATGCAATAAAACACTTAACCATCTAGGCAAAGATAAAGGAAAGGAAGGTGAGCAAGAGTATGGGTGGATTTGTAAGTGCATGTCAGACAGAACATGTATATATACACATAAAATTAGGTTTTTATACATATATACATTGCACATATATTAAAATACATGTGCAGTGCTGGTCGGTTCTTATACTTTTTTGGTATTTCTAAGCTAATTCCCTTCTCCTCACCATTATGTGAGATCCTTTATGCAGTATAGATGTTTCTCTTTAAACATGCCTGAAACTAGAATAGTTGGTCTTTCCCTAATACAGAGATCAGTTTATCTAATGAAATATCTACTCTGCTGCAGCAGAGTACCTGTTTTATATAGAACCATTTTAATGATTTCTAAGCCACACTCAATACTTCACTAAAAATTAATTTATTTTTTATCTAACAATGGTGGAGAAACCCTCCTTCCCCCACTCCACAGACAATTCTTTGTATAAAGAAGGTCATTAAGCCTTCTCTACATAAGATTCAATCTAAAATTACTTAATACAGGTCAATAATCACACCTCTTTAGAACCATACCAAATACCAAAAATAAATGGAGAAATAGAGGCAAATTGTGCGATCCTCGATATATTACCTGCTTTGGGAGTGCCTGCTGCATTACATATTGTTAATGGGATGTCAAAAAGCCCTTTTAATCTCCCCAGAAAATCTGCAATTTATAACAGTTTTTGTGGTTGTCATCCATTTTAACATTTTACTTGGGGTTGTCTAAAGCTCAGAATGGACTCGAGTGTAGAAGAAAACATTTAAGAATCAAGTAATTTCCTGAAAAACTAAATAATTTTTTTTCAGAGCCAGCAGTATCTATCTATGATGACTGGAATGAACAAAAATTACTAGTTTTCCCCAAAAATTCAGCTCATTTCATGTCTTACCATTGTGTTTAACAGTAACATACTTTCTATTGAAGTTTTTATTCTGGTTGATAATTTTGTGTTCTTGGTTCATGATGAAGAAAACCTTATTTTCATCAACATACAATTCAATTTAAGCTAAGCTACAAATTGTCTTTGCTAACATTGACTTTCTTCAATGTTGTCCATTAATTTTAATTTTAAAATAATGTTTTTACAATTATTAAACTGAAAAAAACCAAACAATCAGAAGAATTATAAAACAAAATAATTATAAATGTGAAATCAAAAGCTTAGAAAACTGCATAGACTCTCTGAAATAAAGCTGTCTAGACTTCACCTTTCATTGCATGTCATAGAAACCACAGGAAAAATGGCTTTCTCTTCAAGGTTGACAAAAAACATGTGCTAACACATTCCATTTTTTTTTTTTTGCTTGCCTATTTATTATTGTTGTCCTTACTTGCATCATTATATTATCATATCTTTCCACTTGTTGTTTTAAAAGGTATTTTTCAGTTTTCATGTATTAAAACTTTTTTTTTTTTTTTAAATCAGTTCATATACATATGAAATTAATACGAACCAGAATCAACTGATCCATTAATTGGAAGATATCTATAAAATGTCAAAAATTTGATTAATCAAAGGTAGGGTTATTTAAAAAAAAAATATGGTGAACTTGACAGTGGAGAGATTTTCACAGTACTTGAGCACCTTCAAAATATCAGTGTCCTAGTGTATAAAACCAAATGCATATTGCTACAAAACATAGAATACTTTTAACCTGTGGGATGATTATCACTTCCAAGATGTGCCACGACATTTCATTTGAACACTGATAAAGTGAAATATTTCTCATAGTTATGAAATTGTTTTGGTAGATGAGGATAAAACAGTTGAAAACTTTTGTTACACAACTTTTAAAGCCAAATGAGAATTTATCTATAGTGTACTTTACTGCATTATGCAATGCATGAGGCAAGCAATTAACTTCAAGCAAATATTCATTTTCTTTTCCCATTAATTCTGTAGTCACAGAGATGTTCTCCAAAATTATTTAAGGGGCACTGGTTGCAAATGATGATATATTATCAAAGTTTAAACCATTTGCTTATAGTATAATTCTCCATTTTTCAAATATTCCTAATTCATTTTCATCGATATTCTGAAGATAATCAGGCCAATGTTATTGGATTATAGGATTATTCTCTTTTCAAGTGCACATCATGAAAAAATGATCACAAACATTTTTGCATTTCTGCTAGATGTAGGGAAGAACATATTGTTTTCAGCAAAGAATGAAGTACTTTACTTTCAAACCAGGGGAAAAAAAAAAATGTTTTCAATACATGGAGATATTGGTTTATAAAGATTTGTCCTCTGCATTAATCTTGGAAAATGACAGCACTTGACTTTTTTTGTAATGAACTACACTGTATGAAATATTATAGATCAATTCTGTTGCTTCTGCCTATTTTTATCCGTAATTAATAGCAAACAAAAATTAAAGTATTTTCTTCCTAGATGATGTGGTAGAATTATTTTTATTAATGGTTAAGCCATTTTCTTGCCTTATTACGTGGAACACAGTATTCAACAAATTTTGCAATAAAACAAACAAGCAGCACACATGAAAATAATTTTCCATTTCTTATAGCTTCTAATATTGGTTTGGTGTGTTTTTTTTCTAAAGTAGGGGGTTTGTTTTGGCACGTTTTGTTTTGTTCTTTCTTGCACGGTGCTTCAATATATGTACAATATAATCCGAGATTATTTTAGAAAACACAAGTCAGGCAGACATAAATCCTTATCCATGATTTCATTCCAAATATGAAGTTTTAGCACACTATAAAAGGTGGTGGTAGGTTTTTTGATTGTTATTTGAGGAGTACGTAATATTGTTAAAGACTCAATGTTTATATTTCAGTCTATATTATACACAGGGCTTGGATTGTCAGGTCAAACATGCCACAGAAACATCCTATTGTTCAGATCAGAGCACTCCAGGCATTTTGTCAGACAGCATGACAAAGGTTCTGCTTCTAAGATCAACGTCAGGGAATGGAGTAATTTAGCCTATGTCACAGACAGTCACTTTGTGTTGCTTATTCTGTGGAAGAAATGTTCATGTGCACTGAGAAGGAGAGACAGACCCCATTAGCAAAACTTCATGATGTAACTTGCTTTTGAACCTCTAAGTCTAAATCAAAACACCTAAATACTAATTTGAACATCAGTTGAAGACACTTCACAACACATCTTAATATAACAGAGGATTATGCAGCCTCTGTACACTATTTTTGTCATTCAAGTGTTGATCCCTCAAGCACTCTCATTTAAAATTTTGTAAACAGGGGTGAAAATGAAGAAAAAAAGCTCCTTATTTTATGGCACAGAATTTATCTATGCTTTCATTGTATGAACAGCAGGAAAGACACCCTGACTCATTTCATTCATAATGAATTCAGTCACCTTCTGTAAAACTGTATTTCCAAGAGTTTTTTCCATATAATTGATTTTATTTTAGTGGAGAAAGCAAACACTTTCCTTTTTACCAAGATCATTTACATTAGAGTGAGTAAATCTGGCATCAATATAGGGTCAGATACATCTGCTGTTTGTATAGGGAGGTGACAATAAGAGTGCCAAGAGCATTTCCCCCTGACATGAGGTAGTGTCTAGGATATAGTTCCCTTCCTCATTCAGCACCCATTACTCTTTCTCATGTTCCAGTGCAAACATATAACACAATTTGTACTGGTGAGTGCTCAACTATGTATAAAGCACAGATAAACTGCACTGGATAAGGAAATGCCATTGTGGTGATTTTGCAGCCCAGAATATGTGAGTCCTGCAGGACAACTGCATCTCTTATATATGTTCAAAGGAGTCAATGTGCCATTTGAATCACTGGCAATCTTGCACATATGAAACCATGATTTTTTATGTCAATATAAAGACAATAAAGACTAAACAATAGTGATCTGTACCTCAGTAACTAAACTTCCTTTGTAACATGTATGACTGATTTTTTTATACTAAATGTCTTGTCCTACTTTTTATAGTTTAAAAATTTATTCATTATGAATTATGAGGAATTTTTTTTCTCATTTTGCAGGTATTATAGTACAAGAACTATATTCCAAATAAAAGGATTAAGGATATGAAACCCACAGAATGACATTTTAACCCAGGCGTGAATTTCACACTACATAACTAAATTTACAGGATACTAAGAATAGACCATCCTCCACAATTTGAATTACCAGCAACAATATTTGGAGTTATAGTCATCTTCTGCAAGATAGTATGCATTTTTATCACAATCTATTTTAAGTTCTTTTTTTCTGATGTATGTTTCTCCTTTCCCTAAACTCAAACATTTTGAGAAGGATTCTAACTAAAGAAAGTAAGTTATATCACTACACAGTGCAATATAATATTTTTCACTTTGTCATTTATTTTGTAATGTTACTGTTTTATTGAATCACACATCTAAGATATCCTCTAATATACTCATCCAAATATGTTTTTAAATTCTACCATTTGTTTTAAGATTGTGTGAACAAATGTACTGATGAATGTACCTACTTCAGAAGTAATTTGTCTTTGTTATAAATGTCTTACTCTATCTCCTCTCTTTAGTCTACCCTCCAGCCCTCTCAGCGACTGAAATACTTAAGACTCAGTTTCATTCCACTGACTTCACTCAAGATTCATAGGTGACTTCATTAAATGCAACATGTGCTTACAACTAAGCACAGGATTCCACTTTGCTTCATCACTGTGCCCATTTTACATGTGAAGTCTTCATCACAAAAAATATCCATCTCTCTTCTGAGTATAGTCAAGAGTTATGAAACTAACTATATTTTTTTGTACTAAAAAAGAAAAAAAACAGGTTTTTAAAAAAATCTTGTTGTCCTCTTCAATCATCAGATAAGAAACTTGATTTTCTTGTGAGAAAATTTATTAGAGCAGTTATTTCAAATTAAAATGAGACTAATAGTTGAAAATACTCTCTTGTCTTTTCAGGACTGCTGAGTAAGATGGAAAAAAGCCCCATATAAGCATAAATTTTGCATTTCCTTGAGAGAAGCCACTCAGATATCACTCTGCTACATGTTTCTAATAAAGTCTGGCACATCAACCAATGTAAAAAGAAAAAAAAATCTTATGTTTTAAATACTGTGAGTACTGATTTAATTTCAGTTATAACTTGTGTTAAGACAGGAACTTTTGATAAGATACATTGGAAAATTTACATTTCTAAAGACACATAAATACATTCATTTTAAACTCAGCAGAATTAGTAAGACTCTGTCAGGACAGGGAAAGCTTCAGGTTATCTAAGCAGTTAGTCAGAAAAAGATTTACTTAAAATATGTAAATAAAAATTGTGGGTCTGTCTTCTACATCCAGAAGCCAGACACATCTTGCTGCTTTACCTTGGTTTCTCTGATTATCTTTTATCTCTTTTAAACCTTTGGGTTTTTAAGCTTTCCTTTGATTACAATCAGTAATATGAAATTCTTTGGTCACCTAATTCTTTTTACAGAAAACTCTTAGAAAAACAAACAACACATTTCTACTTTCATCTAGTGTCACAAACACAGCAAAAAGGCTCTAAGCTGCTTTCACTTAAACTTTATCCCTTACTACCCAGAAGTATCCACAGTAAATTGTGATTGCCTGGAATCTAGGCAGATCTCTCTAAAATCTGTGAAAAAAAATCCCAGAACTGCAAGGCCCTGATTTTTAGCATGAAATGCAGAGCATTCCTATATTTCTTGGGAAGTTCCCAACAAACTGAAATAATCAGAGCTTCAAAAAATTACCATGTTGTTGATTTGCTCTTTAATTCTTTTGGTCTGATGGGCAGTGATGGAGTGGAAGCTTTGTTATTGATAACATATTGAAATAACATGACTCTAATCTAATTAGGGCTGCTTATTGGAAACTACAGATAGTGGGTTATATGTATTTCATGTGAAAAAAAATAGAAATAAACAATAAGGAGTAGAAGAAAGCTGTGAAATATGCTCATTCCTCTGTCATGAGTTGTCATAATAAAATTTTATAATTAAGTTAAACTGAAAACAGTTAAAGGAAAAAAAATCAAGCCACTCAAAAATAACAACAAGCAACCTCAGAAAGAGAATGAAACCTCTGTATTCTCATTCTTTTCTCTATATGCATGACACTTCACCTGGGACTGCTCCTGTTCTCATTAGATACATATTCTTCTTTTTCTTACTGTTTTCATTGCCTCTTTGACACTTTTTTTAGTTTCTGTATTTATCATTCCTTTTCCTTCACACAGACAAATCCTGTGATATTTGTACAACAGTTGACACTAAATGATACATGACACTGTCAAACTTTACTTGAAATTCAACACTGAATGCTTTAGAAATGTGCTTTACTAATGCAGCTTTCCTATACTGGCTCAATGTTATTGATCAGTGACAGCAAAGTATTGTAGAACAAAAGGAGATGGTGGGATGACAGAAATCATGCAGAACTCCAGCAGAAAGATTCCTATGGTCATATGAGACATTCAGTGCCATTGAGCACAGCTCACCACAATGTATATTTCTCAAATTGACTTTAGTAGGTACAGGCAATAAGATTTTGACTGAACAGAAAAAATCAGATAGTTACATGGTTGGTAAGGTTATAGCATTCCAGTCATCTGTAGGCAGAAAAAGTTTTGCAGTATTTGTCAGAATATAATTTTTTATTAACAAATATATTGATACTTTATAGATATGTTATTAAAGTTTAAATATTTCTAGGCGTGTATTCCTTCATAAATTACCATTTCTGCTAACTTTATAGGTTTTCTTTAAAATAATTTCAAATGAACCACATGCATTGAGTTCCTACTAAAATGTATGTAATATTTTCACATGAAAAATTAGAACCCCATACTGATTTTTCTACATCAGCTCATGGCATGTATTGAATTTATAACTGCTACTTTCTGTTAAGCTTTTGCCCAATAATGTGTATTAAAATGATTATATAAAAAATAAATTGGATTACACAGTCTTGTAATGTTTTCAAAGATGACATTACATTAGTCTAACACGGGTCAATTTTCTCCGCTCTTCTAATGGCATGGATAATACCTTGCTCTGTGGGTGTTTTTGTTCTTGTTATTTCTGATTTTCCCTTTTTTCCTGGAAGAAATGCACAACATTTCCCGGCACCCATAAATAAGATCTGTTTCTACATTGTACTGTGGGCACTGTGTCTAGGTTTACTTCAGCCAGCTAAATCTAATAAACATCTACTGGGATAGTAATTTTTAAGTTCAAGTTCAATATCAAACATGTCAGCAGTGCACTTAGCAAGAAGCAGAGCAGCAGTTTGAAGAAAATACAGATACAGTCATCAGTATTTTTTATCAAATTATAAACTCTTGTTAGAGTGCTGGGATTTCATCATGTAGCCATACTTAACAATTCTTCTGCAGGAGGTGATAATTTTTCTTAGGCATAGGTAGATTAAACACATATTCATTTACATACTTTTGACATATGCTGTGCCACTCATATCTTTATTATCAACATTTGTGAAATAAATACTAGATTTTGCATGGTGTTTTCAGGAAGTTTCATGTTGATCAGAAATGAACTGACATTTTTATTTATTATCTCATACCTACTGCTGTAATTTTTGCTTCAGTAATTTTTTTTTCTTTCTGTAAAACTTTTGTACGTGACGTAAAAAAAAAATAATTATCATATTTAGAGGTATGAAATATTGTGGTAACTGATACATAATTATTTTAGAATGGTTAGTTACACAGTCTAAAGGTCTGTGTTTACTTACCAGATAGATTAAAGATAGTGAATGCATTTTTCAAACAACAGAAATTATTTCTGGTCTCTGATTACAAAGAGAAATAGATCATGTCTTATTTTAGGAAGTTATATCCAAAATTTAAGGCATTAAAATTTTTGTCCAGTGGCTGCTGACAAGTATCTGAAGTTACCTTGTTCCACTAGACATCCACCAAGTTCTATAAGGTAGGTAAATGGTTAGATGCCGAAATCCAAAGGGATTCTTAGTTATTCCACTCAACTTTTTGAAAGAAAGATGTTCAAAGAAAATATTTTCAGCAGTCACTTTATGACCTGAATCTTCCAACAGGAGAACCTTTCAGAGACAGAGAGGCTGAGACAGCTGGGACTGCTCATTCTGGATAAGAGAAAGCTTAAGGGGGATCTTAGTGTGTATTAATATCTGATGGGAGGGAATGAAGATGAAGGATCCAGACTTTTCTCAGTAGTGCCCATTGACAGGACAAAAGGCAATGGGCTGAAATTGAAAACACAGAAATTACATTCCAACACAAGAAAATACTTTTTACTGTGAGGTTGGTCAATGGCACAGGTTGCCCAGAGAGTTTGTAGATATATCCTTGGATATATTCAAAATCCAATGGGACGTGGTCCTGGGCTTCTGATTGAGCAGGATATTTGTGCGGCATGATTTCAAGACATCTCTTCCCACCTCAACCATTCTGTAATTCTGTGATTCCATAACACACAGCAGGACACAGTATTTCCAGTCCCCTGGTATGTAGGAGGCCTGTGTGCAAATATCCACATCTAACTTGCCTGGAGTTCTGGATTTGCATGACTCAGTTCAGATACTTCTCCTATAGAAAATATTAATGCTTCGGTTACAGCATACTAGAGTGAATCCTCAAACTTTTATTTTATCTGTTCTTCCTTCTGAATCCCTTCTGGGTGTTTCATGGACTATAATCTGAATATCTAAACCAATGTAAAAATAAAGGTTATCATTAAACTAATTTTAGTTGTAATAGCAGAGGAGAAAAATTCTTAATAGAGTTCAGAAAATAATCTTAAATACTGTATATCTTCTCATAATTTCTTCCTAACTGGCTTAATTTTCCACTGAAAATATCAATATATGATCCTATAAGAAAGTCTAGTCCAAATGTCCCTGGATCAAACAAGATAAAACTAGTACAAATTGCCCAGTTGGGTTTTTAATATCTCCAGAGACAGACACTCCACAACTTCTGTGAACAACCTATTCCAAAGTTTGTGCTAAAAATGCCATCTTTCTTAAGCAAATGGATCTCTAAGAACAGTTATTGTATGTAACTTTTTATTAACACTTCTGTTTCCCCTTACAGCAATATGCAGCTACTATGTCTTCCCTAAAACCTGACTTTGAAATAAAATTTCATTACTGTCCAATATTTCCATTCTAAAATGTGTCCTAAACAAAATGGAGGACCAAGTTTTTTCTTCATGATCAGTATCCTGAAGCCCACATCCAGCTTCTTACAAAATGAATGTTATTTTCTGTCGCAAATCAAGTTTAAAAAATGATTATGAAGTTCTGCAGTGTCTTCCATGACGCCCTTAAAACTTGCAGGTAACTTTCAGACATGTCCTTCTTCTGATAAGAACTTGAGGTAAATCTATGTAAGTTCTGATGAGTTCATATCAGTTTTTTGTATCTTTTTATTTCTTAGGAGCGCCCAAGGCTGAGTTGTAGGTAAACCACACTGATTACAGCTTCAGTAATTGGTCTTGGTCTACCCTGTCATCTTGCTAAGTCAAACTCCTTTTGCCTCTCCTTTTTTTGAGGTGATGAGTCTGTTATTTTTAAGGTTTTTTTGTGTTTTGGTTTTGGTTTTTTTGGTTTTTTTTTTAAGAAAAAAAAGGTTTTATTTTTCAGCTTGTGAATGACAGATTTTTCACAGGTTTTTGACTTTTATCTTCCTTCATGCTTTCCTGCAATTACTCTTTCTCAGCTTCATGTTTGGGAATTAGCTCTCTTTTAGTTCCTACAGTGTGCTGAGGTTCAGAATTTGAACTTTTTTTCATTTGTTTTTATTTTTCAAAGCTTCAAGAACAAGAACAATCCCCTGTATTTGTGGAAGTTTGCATCAGAAGGAAGTAAACTATACTCCTTTTATAACAACCCCAGCATCTGGAATATTAAAACCAAGTAAATTGACTGCAGTATTTTTGACATAACATCATCATAAGAATGAACAAAGTTATTTCTTCCGGAAACTTCTGAACAAAAATCTATTTTAAGAATTTAAGCCATATTTAGATGTTCCTGATGCACAATAAGGAACTGCATCCTTCTGAGTTTTGTGATACAGGAAATTTTTCAAACTTCTCCAGTGTAACTTTCTTTGCCTCACACTTCTCCTCTTCTCTCTTCTCTTCTCTTCTCTTCTCTTCTCTTCTCTTCTCTTCTCTTCTCTTCTCTTCTCTTCTCTTCTCTT